>PQWD01009986.1:0-127154 GCA_019425675.1 Leucinodes orbonalis | reverse complement strand
ATATGTCTTGTCGTTGTGTAGTAGTTATAATTCATCATATCTGGTATAAGACTAGAATTTTGCAGCCAGCACTCCGTCAAAATAATCACATCATATTCAATTTTACTTCTTGTGAGAAAAACTTCGAAATCATAAAAATTCTTGTTTATACTTCTAATATTTTGAGTAATAATTTTGAGTGAAGTCTTTGATTCAGTCCCATATGATAGAAAATCACCCGGATCACCAACTAGTACTGATTCACCGACGTTGATTTGGTCAACGTCAGTGGCAAATTCATTAATATGACTATCCATTTTTAAAACAGAAATATTTTTGTATAATATTTAATTGATGATTAGTTGGTGAAAAGATTTGGACTATGAAATGACTGTTTCCATAAATATTAAACCTTTTTATATCAACTACATATATAGAAAAGATAATAATATATAATATAAAAGATATCTGACGGTCAGACTTAAGTTGGCTCAATCTGTAAAAATAGCTAAGGTGATGTTTAAGAATATTAATAGCTAAAGAAAAAACAACTAAAATATGAAAACTAAAAATATTGTACAAAAAAATTATGGTGATTCTGGCTTACTAGTCAGATAGAACTGAGGGTTTCCACATGGGCGCATGATCTCAGCACTACAGCAGGCTCACCGTCAGATTTCCGGATAAGAACATTCCCACGGGAAGTCCAGCAATACTTAAAGTTGTCATTTTTCACGAGAACACGAGCAGCTGCAAGAATTTTCTTGTTAAATGGAGTCAACGCTTCAGATATGTACACAGGCAACCGAGAACCGTTTAACCCAAGGTGGTGAGAATTCAGTTTTGCGTCTTTATTTTCTCTATTGAAGTCTTTGGTGGCTTTGAGGAGTACATCTTTTTCCTTCTGATTTTCAAACTCAACGATTATTGGTGAGTTTTTCTTCCCTTTCCTATAGCATTGTGCAACATTGGGCATAGTAGAAATTGTTAAAGTTGAATATAGAGAGCACAATAAATCTTGCAAGTTTTCCCTGTCCTGTCTGGGAACATTTCTAATTTCTACTCGGTTCCTATAACGGTCCTTTTGAAGTTCGTTTATCTGGGTCTCGAGTTCATCAATACGTTCCAAGGCAGCAGAATGTTTACTTTCTAGAGCAATTATTTTCCCACTCATTTCTTTGAAGCTCACTGCATTTGCCTGCAACAACTCCAACATCTGTGCATTTGACTGTAATATTAAAGTATTTTGTTGCTTCATTTCTTGAATTTCTGCATTAAAGAAGTCCTTGAAAGATTGCATTAGGGATTCTTTAAGATCATTTGTTTCATCAAAAATTTTCCGCTTCCTAATGTTCACATTTCTTATGACTTCGTTTTCATGCGATTGAGAGTGAAGGTTTGGTTGTGAGGAATACATCGCCGAATGATCAGATGCAGGTGTGCGAGGCATATCGCAAAATTTTGCATATACTACGCGTATGAGTGACGCAGTGAAATCACCTTGCCACTAACAAGTCCTTCTATCCCAGGTGTCACCACTGCCGCGCGAAATTACCGGTTACAAGCTTAGGCTTAAGCAGCAAATTATATTCGGTAATTGAATTCAGAAAGTATTACTTTAGAAATAAAATCTAATTTTGAACGACAGAGATTTCGCTATTTTTAAATAAAAGTTGTACGCGACCACTGTGTCGATTGTTCGGATGAATATGAAATAATATGTGATATGTTTAGTATATGTCACTTATATAAGAAATATTTTGTTTGAACCTATATTTAACAAAGTTCATCACTATAAAGTTCAATAAATTAATTAAATTACGTATGATGTTTAATTTGATCACCATGGAACTATTTTTTACACATAAATTTCTTTAAAATAAAATATAGGCCTTATTTAGCATTACTGCCAGCGCATTTTACCATCGTTAGCCAGAGCTTAGTTTGGTATTGTACGATTCACGAAAGAAGACTATGCGCAGACGTCATTTTTTAGGTCCTATTGGGGGTACGGCAGAGGGGCGGGAAGTAATACTGTAAGAGCGGGGCAACACCATTGGTCGCGCGCGTCTGAGGACAAGGTTGCTCTATCGCTATTCGTCTATATTAAATTTGGCGCGCCTGACAGTACTCTAGGATACAGAGGAAGAAACTGTTTCGTTGCATTTTATTATTTTGTTAATTTTTTTTGTTTGCTGAGCCATTTATTGTAATTTCTAATGTATGTTGCTTCGAAAAGCCAGGCGAGAAGGATGATATACGAGTTTCAATATATTTTGTAAGTAGATTGTTGGCAGGTTTTGCAGTCTTGCAACTTTGTTGAGAAATTAAATCAATATTCTCACAAAGTTAATGAATCTATAACAGACATAATAATAAAATATCGGATTAATTTGAATAGAAAACAGAAACCATTAGCTATATTTGAAATAGTTGTCGGTTCTTTGCTGATTATATTAATCCATGATTATTTGTTATATTTCTCATGATTGATTATTATTTATGAAGAAAAATATTGTTTCACTATCATTAAAATATTAATTTCCTTTTACGCTTAAAGAAATACTCTATACATAAAATTTGAATAGAACATGGTCCACAATGTTCCGTCTCCACCACTTAACCATCTGGATTTAAATCTATAGAAATGGCTTGGGCCTCCGTAAAAAGTTATGTAAGTAGCAAAAACGTTAAGTGGGATATAAGCTGCGTAGTTAATCTTTATAAAATATAAGTTAATCTTTATGGGGCCACACGAATGGAAAAAATATGTGACAAAGTAAAATGCATAGAAGAAAATTACATAAAAAGTTATCCATCGTGGATGAGATGACGGAAGAATTAATCATCCGAGTGGAAGATTCTTCGTTGTCAGATTTTTCTGATCTTGAAGTATCTGAAGATGATGATTTTAGTGCAGAACCAGGCCCCAGTACCCCCAAAATCATCGAATCCTGCAACTTCCACGATAGAGGGAATCATGCAATTCGAGAGACAGCGATTAAATTTACTATAACTTAGTAAAAAAAATTTTTTTGAGGCTGAATATGTTCAATTACATAGGTATCTTTTAATCCTGAACATTTTATAATATAATTGATTATATGAGTTCATTAAAATAAAATATTATTTTGATGTAAGTATTTTGTTCATTAGTGTACATGCGCAGACGGCCGCCATTTTTGGTCTTCTTTGGTGAATCGTACTATAGCGCTATAACACACTTGAGAAATAACAGTTTCTTTTTTATAATGCATATGAATATATACATTGTGAATTTTGAATCATTGGCATCCATTTGACCTATTATTTTAATTATATTATGAATTTTTTTATGGGAACCTAAATACAATATTGATTTTTCATATTTTTTTTACAAAATCACTGTAGAGTATAAAACAAAGTTGCTTTACTGTCGCTGTGTCCCTATGTGCGCTTAAATATTTTATTAAATTATGATGCAGTTTTTCAGTGGTATGGTAGGTGAGAATTACAGCTTGAATGTCAAGATGTAATCCTCACCAACTTTTGGCTATATCTCCGAAACTAAAGTGATACTATTCTTGACTTGTGCGACTATTTCAGGACTATTGTACACATGCGAAGCAGAGGCGGGTCGCTAGTAAATGATAATTAATAAATAATTATTTATTATCATCTACTAGCAACCCGCCCCTGCGATTATAATCACATAACAATGAGCAAGTATAGCTCGTAGTAATCTATTTAGCGCGCCGCCCTCTGCCGCACACAGGGCGCCGTGAACCCACTTCACTCCATATTTTATTTTTATTTTTATATAATATTATTGCTTGATTGGTTTAAATAACGAGTAAGTAATTTTAAAAATTTGCCAATGTTTCGATTTCACACTGTATATTCAAAAAATATAGGTACAATAAAAAATCTAGTCAACAAATATGAAATATGTTTATTTCGAACATGGCAAAACCATAATAGTCCAAGACTTACGGTAAAGTAGCCGACATCGTATTATTAATGCAAGGTATACTGTTTCATTTCCCGTTGGTGCAATGGGCACTACTGCTAAGTATTAGTCTGTAATATGAACACTAGAACTGATTGACATACATACGTACTTTTTTTGTAAATATAAACATATCTGTTGTGATCACGTTTTGAAAGTCGATTTATGCCCATTTCACCAATGACAGATGAAACAGTATATCTGGCAGTTATATGGAGTCTGCTACTTTACCGTAAGTCTGCGGAGCACAGCTTTCAGACTATAAATAATGATTTTTCAATAAATTAAAGATGTTAGTTATAATAATAATTAAAATATAAATGAGTTCTTACATTGAACTTCAGAATAATATGTTTAGACAAAAACTATAGTTATTAAGATAATTTTGCCTTAGCAAATTCGTAAGCAACTTTCATAGCCTCCTTTAAATTTTGAGGGTTGTTTCCTGATGCCTGTGCCGATTCCGCTTTTCCGCCACCTTTGCCTCCCAAAATGTTCACAACAGCCTGAACCCATTCAGATGCTAGCAATCCTTTCTCAGTTATACTTTTAGGCACTGCAGCTAAGCAATAAATTTTGCCGGCGTCATTGTCAACAGAAAAGAACATAGCTGCAGAGTTTGGACATAATTGTTTTACTTGTTTTAATGCACCATCCAAAGCTTTAGTATTGCCATAGGCTTGCAATTCTGAGACAATAATAGGAGAATCTTTTTCGTCAAGACATAATTGCTTTGCTTTTTCAGCTACTAAGTTTATTGTTATTGCCTTTAAGGCCTTTCTTTATCATCCAATTCTTTTTTCAGATTCTTCAACATTGTTCGAAGTTCATCTTTCTTCCAATATGATATCTGAGCTTGTGAGATTTCATTTGTCAAATCAACTAATTTCTTAAGAATTTCTTTTTGATTAATGTTATCGCCTTGTACTTTTATCATATTAGCAACAGCATTCACTTCATTTTCAAGAATACTCAATTTGTTTAGGGCTTTAATTGCCTCAGGTCCCGTCAATGCAACAATTCTTCGGATACCTTTTGCAATTCCTTCTTCACTTACAATAACATATTCACCAATGTGACCAGTCTGGTGCAAATGGAACCACCACAAATTCGACAGATGTGTCGAAACCTGAAGGCCCATCTGGATTCTTTTCCAGTTCTTCCACAGGTGTCCCGACAGATACCACTCGGACAGGATCTGGGTATTGTTCATCAAACATAGCCCTAAGCCCTTTAATTTTTTTTGCATCTGTTAGACTGGTATGCTTAGCGTAAACCGGTTTATTAGCATTTATAATTTTTTTAATTTGATCTTCAGCATCTTTAATTTGCTTAGCAGTCATTGGACCTTTATTTGTGAAATCAAATCGTAAGCGATCTGGCATAACAAGTGATCCACGTTGATCTGAATCATTCCCAAGCACTTTTCTTAAAACATTATTTAAAATATGGGTACCTGTATGATTATTCATAACAAGTCGCCTTCTTTCGGTGTCTATATGCAAAGATAAACTATCTCCAACTTTAAATGCGCCTTCAATTTTGCCTATATGTAAAACATAACCTCCTTTGACTTGCACATTTTTTACAGTGAATTCTGCACTTTCGTCATCAACCTTCACCATGTAACCTTCATCAAATATTTGTCCTCCTTGTTCAGCATAAAAGTTAGTACGATTTAATATTATGCCACACTCATCCCCCGATTGAACTTCATTGACAAACTCTTTATTTTTACGAAGTGCTACAATAGTTCCAGTGCAATTCTCAAATGTGTAAATTGCATCCTTATCTAAAGTAGAGGCCTTATAATTATATTTAGGCGAGTCATCAGTAACATTTATACCATTTTCCTGTAAAAAGCTTATAGCATGGATATCAAGTGCTAAGAGATCTTCTTGACCAGCAGCTTTTCCTTGAGATGCTAATAAAGATTCTTTCTTAGCTTTCTCATAATTTTCCATATCAATAGTGAGCCCTTTTTCCTCACACATCAGTTGAGTTAGGTCAATTGGAAATCCATAGGTATCATAAAGCCGCCAAGCTACGTCGCCGGGTATAACTTTCGAATTTCCAAGTTTTTCGATTGTTCTATTTAAAAGGTTTCTACCTCGTGTAAGAGTTTTCAAAAACTGAATCTCTTCTTCATTGATAAGTTGAATAATGGATTCTGGATCTTTTTTTATTTCAGGAAATACATCGCCTAACAGTTCAACTACAGTATTCACTAATGATGCAAAGAAACCCGGTTTTGCGTTAAGTTTTTCACTAGCATAACGAACAGCCCTTCTTAGAATTCGACGCAAAACATAGCCTCTTCCAGTATTATCTGGGTATCCACCATCTGATAGTGCTATAGTCAAAGTTCTAGCATGATCTGCTAAGACACGGTAAGCCATATCAATACCATCAACATCTTCAGCACCTACTTTGCCTGTATATGGCCTTGCTCCTGTACTAATTTCTATCGCTTTAAATATTGGCATAAAAAAGTCTGTATCATAATTAGCCCTCTTATTTTGAATAACAGATACCAACCTCTCTAACCCCAAACCACAATCAATATGTTTTTTAGGCAGTAATTTTAAAGAACCATCTGATTCTCTGTTGAATTGAATGAACACTAAATTCCAAATTTCCAGCACATCTGGGTCATCCATATTAACAAGATGAGCAGCTTCTCGGCCTCCAATTCTGTCATAATGTAATTCTGAACATGGCCCACAAGGCCCAGTTTCTCCCATTTCCCAAAAATTATCTTTCATGCTTCCAGGTAATATATGTGACTCGGGCAAACCCAACTTTAACCAAATATCTTTACATTCCAAATCTGGCTCAAGGCCTGAGGCTAAATCACCACCAAAATATGTTACATATAATCTATCTTCTGGTAACTTGTAAACTTTGTTAGTAATTCCCAAGCCCACTCACATATCTCTTTCTTGAAATAATCACCAAATGACCAGTTCCCCATCATCTCAAAAATGTGTGATGATAAACATCTTTACCAACATCATCCAAGTCATTATGTTTACCACCTGCTCTGATACACTTCTGTGTATTAACAACCCTAACATATTGAGCCATATCAGAATTTGGATCAACAGATCCCAAAAAAATTGGTTTAAACTGGTTCATTCCAGCATTAGCAAACAATAGAGTTGGATCATCTAGTGGTATAGTTGAAGAAGAATGTACATATTTGTGACCCTTTTCAATAAAAAAGTCAATAAACCTTTTTCGAATTTGACTACCTGTCAATGAGGTGTCCATGTTGTATAAAATCTGTAACAAAACAAGGCAATGTTAAAGTAAACATTTAAATAGTTTTTAAAGAAATAAAGCAGACAGAGTTATCCTGAGATGGATAGGAGTTGAGAAAAGTATGTGTAATTCCACTTAATTCAGAAATTGAAGTAAACATAAAATGTTTATTGTAATAAAATATTTTAAGGCAATATTATTATGCCTCCTGAATTTTCATTACAGGAGTCTAAATACAATGTACCTAACAATTTAAGATTAATGGCCACAGTTTAATTTTCAATCTTTATACTATCATAAATTAGCTCTATTAAGTTTGAGGATATAGTATCTTTGTTTTAACATAATAAAATAACAGAATTGCATCACTAATATTTGTTGTTAACAGTAGTTGCATCATCAGCACATTATAAATCCCCACCTCAGCTTTCATAAAAAAAGCCCCTACCGAGAGGTACAACCCTTACAGAGTTATAGGTTATCAGTACATGCAACTGAACATGCAAATTGTTTTTTAACGGAACATACAACATTAAACCATACACAAAGAAGATTATCAACGTATTTTTTCGGTCCATATGGTATACCGCGAATTAATGAATTATAAGTATTATACAAAAATATCGGTAGTAGTGAAAGGAGAAATATTGTATGATTTCATTCAGTTATTACTAACCTTAGATTCGGTGGAGAGGGATTAAGTTTTAAAAATACAATTTAACACAATTAGCAGAAATCCAGTTGAACTGCTATCACCAATCACTACAGACGCGAAAGAATGGAAAGTTGGTTGACTTGACAAGTGACATGGACCACGGCGTAAGACACGTTCCAGCAGGGTTGCCAACCCCTTAACGAAATTCCTCGTACTTATGCAGAGTTATGCAACTAAAGTCTGTTTCACGAAAGAAGTCCTGCAGACGTTTCGCCACTGTCACCAGATGAAATGATCCAGCACTGAGAAGAGTATTTACCTACTTTAACATGATTTTTCTTATTCAAAATTAAAATAGAGGTGATGTATATAATAGAAATTATTTTATTCTTTGCAGCTCATTTTTTGAAGGCGGTTCCTTTTTAATTAATAAAAATAATATAAAGCTTTTATTTGTTTTGGAATAACAATTTTTGTTTTATTTTTTTATTTCATTGTTTTTAGTGATAGGTTTCTAATTAACTTTTCGTTATAATTTCATTACCTTGGTTTATAAATAAACTAGCTTTTGCCCGCGGCTTCGCCCGCGTTAAATTCGGGATAACAAAATTATTCTGTTTTCGTTACCAGGAAAGTGGAGCCATCCACTTTCCTGGTAACGAAAACAGAATAATTTTAACACTGCAACATTGCTTTCTTTTTCTTTTTTAAGGCTTTAAGGGCAGATTTGCAAAAACTTCAATATGCAAGATTTGTTGTTTATGACAAATAGCCATCATACTTATTTTTAGCTTTCTACCTTGTAAACTGTTTAAACTTGTATAGAAAATGATGTATACATATTGTTACGAGCTGGGGGTTCCGGATAAATTATTGCCAAACACGAAGCATAATACGGTTACACACTTTATTAATTAATCACTATTAATTACACACAACACTAATTATATTTACACTCATACTGCAACACAAGCCGCGTTTAGAAAGCGTCTCAAAAACTATTTTCTGTCAACCCAAAAGTAAGAATACCAACCTTTCGGAGTTTTCACATATTGATGTAAGTTCGGCGAACTTAACAAGGCTTTAGCTTTTCCTTTATTTTCACCCATCTACCATTATTATTATTTTTTAACCAAGTCCCCAGCGAATATAAATAACCTTCTTGTTTTTGTCAGTATTTCTTTAGTAAAAGAAATTGGTTGATACTGCAAACAAAATGTAAAAACCAAATACGTTTTGTAATTTTATATTGTAAGTTTCCTTTCTAGTATTGCATATTTTTTTTGTTTTAATTTCTAAACTAAAATTTTGTACTTGTGTATTCTTTTTTTTTTTTTTCTTATTATGTCTTTTTTTCCCTTTTTGTTCTAAGTTCGTTTTATTTTATTTTTTTATATTTTAGTATACAATTATTGTAATTTTAATAAGTGCGTGTTATAAATTGAAATAACCTCATTTTAAATTAAGTGACGATAACTCGTTCTTTTAGGTCCCGTCAGAATATCGGTGTTGTTACGGTACGCGTCTGTTACAATCAGGCGCGCGTCGTTTCAACTTATGCCGAGGCGGGTCCTATTGACCTTTTTATGTATATTTTTTTTTTTGTTTCGTTCTACTTGTAAAATTTATGTTATGTTAAGAGTCAATAAATGTTTTTCTTCTTTTTCTTTCATACTAGATTAATCATATTAACGCACGCACTAAAATCCGTAATTAACACTGCACACTATATCACAACACTTTCCGCACACACACGTAATAATCACTCGTCAACTCTTCTCAGTCGACGATCCCAAAGAGTATGTAAACGATCCCTTCGATATCGTTTTATCACTCGCTTCTTCCTTGTAGTCGCAGGTACTTCGCTCTTCGTTCACTCTTGGGTAGAACACAAGACTGCCGGCTTTTTTTTTTTTGTTGACCGCAGATGGCCTTAACGACGTCACCGGATGAAAATGGCGAGACTAGCTCAGCCGATGATTGGCTCCGGTCGCGGCACGAGACCGCTTACGGATACCTATCGAAGTAGGAGAAGAAGGACGGCCACTAAGGGCGCCCACTAGGGCTCGAATCTCGACTTAGTGCCGTCCCTCGGACGAGGGAGGAATATGACGGAGTGAGACGCTGTGAGGATTGGGAATCACGCGTCCGCCGGCGGATGCGGTGTCCTAGTGTTCGTGTACGATGTACACTGAGTGTGAGTGTAAGGCGTGTTGGCCTCTGTGATAGTGTCATCTGGGTCGAGTAATATGTGCCTCGGTCGGCGATGTTTAAATCGAACACCCTTCATGGGCAGATAGTTTGCCGCTTGGGCAATGAGCGGGTTGACGTGATTGGACGCGTTATCGAAGAAGCGACGGGACGCTTCTTTCATAAATGACTTAATAGAGGGAATTTCGAGGTCCCTATGTAGGTCGATGTTCCTAATATACCAGGGAGAGTTTGCCGCGGTGCGTAGAATTTTGTTTTGAATTCGCTGAAGGCGATCCAACAATGAGGGAGCTACGTGTGCGAAGACAACACTAGCGTACGTCATGACGGGTCGAATGCAAGCTTTGTAAATTGACAACTTATTTCTAAGTGACATTTTACTCTTCCTACCTATGAGATGATAAAGCCTGCCTTGGAAGAAGGCAGCTCTGTTCCTGACTGTCCTAATGTGTTTTGCGAACGAAAGTCCCCTATCTAAGATGACACCTAAGTATTTGACCTTCTTCTCCCAGGGGATCGGTTGGCCAAACAGAGTGATCTGTTTGAGGTCGCGTACTGTGCTTCGGCTAAGTTTCTTGGCAGATCTCGCGATGGGCCCCCGTGAAAAGAGCATTGCTGCACTTTTCTCGGGGTTCACCTCGATACGCCATTTCCTATGGCGGCTGCATGTTTTGGAATGTCGTTGACGTACAACGAGAACAAAAGTGGCGATAATACGGAGCCTTGCGGGACTCCGGCTCTAACTGGGTGCGGCAAAGAAAGAGTTCCTTCTACCCAGTAGCGAAATGTGCGATTAGACAAAAAGTCTCGTATGATGCGCACGAGCCTGTCGGATATGCCTAGCGTGTATAGCTTGAATAATAAGCCGTTATGCCAAACTTTGTCGAAAGCCTTTGCTACGTCGAAAAATAAAGCCCCCGTGGGCACCGGTTTTGGTCTATTGAGACCATCTAGGACATGTTCGGTTAAGCGCTGTACTTGCTGAACGCACGAATGGCCGGCTCTAAAGCCGAATTGTTCGTTGATGAGACTGCCGGCGCACCCATCGGTCCACCTTATATACCTGTCCGGCCGCTGAGCTCGAAGCGTCGACGTCATTCTACATAGTTCGCGAAATATCTAGAACATGCTAGACTCTGTGCTATTTGACAATTCGCATGTCATACTCTATGGTGGCCTGACGTCACATATTAGCCGCCATATTTAATATCATTTTAATTACGTCAATTCGTAACACTGCCCCCTTCCAAGAAATGCTCGTCCCGAGCATTATCTCCATAGAAACGCGCTAATCGATCCACATGAACAATCTTGGATGCTCCTCGTGGGTGCTTGCGTATACGGTACGTGACGTCGTTAATTTTGGTTATAACTTGGTACGGTCCATCCCATTTAGCTTGAAGTTTGGGAGACTTTCCTTTGCTTCGAAGTGGGTTATGTAGCCATACCAATGAACCTTCTTCAAAACCTTGATTGTTTACGTTGCGATCGTAACGTGTTTTGGTCCTTTCTGATGACTGCTGACTTGACTGTCGAACATGCTCATAAACGTCATTCATCTTATCTCTTAAATCACTTACGTACTCCGTTATACTACGAGGTGTATCAGGAGGTATTCCAGTAATAAGGTCAGCAGGCAACCTTAATTCTCGACCGAAATTTGCAAATGCTGGGGTTACGGATGTGCTTTCATGGATAGCGCTTCGGTAAGACAAGAGAATGGCTGTATATGCTTATCCCAATCCTTCTGTCTGCTATCTACAACTTTCGCCAAGTATCTCTCAAGCGTTTGGTTAAAACGCTCTACCATTCCATCCGATTGTGGGTGATAAGAAGTTGTTCGTGTCTTGTGGGCACCCATTACACGACAAGTCTCCTGAAAAACTTGCGATTCAAAGTTTCTTCCTGGTCGGTGTGGATTTCTAAGGGTACCCCGAACCGACAAAGACTTCTTGAACGAGCTTGTCGGCAACTGTAGTAGCTTTTGATTAGGTATCGCGAAAACTTCCACTTCGTGAAATAATCCATGACAACCATGAAGTATTTGTTGCCGCTCTCACTGACGGGAAACGGCCCGCCACATCTAATGCTATACGTTCCCATGGAGCTCCCACATTGTATAATTGCATCGCACCTCGGCTGCGTATGTGGTCCCTTTACAGCAGCGCAGCTAGTACATTTGCGACACCAATCTTCAACATCAGCCCGACAGTGAATCCAATAAAATCTTTCACGAATTCTCAGTAAAGTCCTTTTTACTCCCAAATGGCCGCCGGAACATCCATTGTGATATAGCTGCAATACTTCCGGTACTTTACTTTTCGGAACCACCATTTGTAGATGACAGTTATCACCGCGAGTACTTTCCCATTTTCGGCAAAGGACGCCATCTTGGATGAGCAAACTATTCCATTGTGCCCAATAACTCTTCGTGACAGAGCTCATAGAGGCGACAGTACTCCAGTTGGGCCGAGGAGTGCTAGCTTCAATCCACTCGAAGATGGGCTTTATGTCCCTGTCATCCTTCTGCGCCTGTCGTAATGTTGACCTCCATTCATCGCTTATGTTTGTTTTGATCACTCGAATGGGAACTTCTTCTTTGGCTTCTTGCCGAACACAGTGCTTGCAATCCTCGGAACAAGGTCTTCTTGAGAGCGCGTCGGCGTTACCATGTGACTTTCCGCTTCGATGTTCTATCACAAAGTCAAACTCTTGAAGTAATTCAATCCATCTCGCCGTCCTTCAGGATTCTTAAACTGTAAAAGCCATTTTAATGCAGCATGATCAGTGCGTAGACGGAACTTACGCCCTAACAAATATTTATTAAAGTGCTGTAAAGTCTTAACCACAGCAAGAAGCTCCCTTCTGGTGACACAGTAATTTCTCTCTGGTTTGGATAAGGCCTTACTAAAGTAGGCAATCACAACTTCATGCTCTCCTTTCCGTTGCGATAATACACCACCAATTCCAGTATTACTGGCATCTGTGTCGACGATGAATTCATTCTCTGTATCAGGGTAACCTAAAATCGGTGCATCACAAAGATGTTTCTTCAACTCGTGGAATGCGATTTCACATTGTTCATCCCAACGGAAAGTTCGTTTCTCCTCCGTTAGCTTGTGCAATGGTCTGGCAATATCGGCAAAATTCTTGACAAAGCGGCGATAGTAAGAGCACAGTCCAAGGAAAGCTCTCACCTGGGTCTTGTCTTTTGGTACTGGCCAATCTTGTACAGCCTTAATCTTCTCCGGATCTGTTCGCACTCCATCTTGAGAAACCACATGTCCCAAAAAGGTTACTTCCCGCCGAAAGAATGAGCATTTCTTCGGGTTCAGCTTCAAATTAGCTCCTTTTATCTTCAAGAACCTTTTCCAGATTCCTGAGGTGTTCCTGGAAGGTGCGGCCTACAATAATCACGTCATCTAAGTAGACTAGACAGGCGTCTCCAATCAAGCCAGTAAGCACTAATTCCATTAATCTCTCGAAAGTAGCAGGAGCGTTGCACAAACCGAATGGCATGACCGTAAATTAAACCTTTGCCTGTTGAGAAGGCAGTTTTCTCTTT
Organism: Leucinodes orbonalis; assembly: GCA_019425675.1. NCBI lineage: Eukaryota > Metazoa > Arthropoda > Insecta > Lepidoptera > Crambidae > Leucinodes > Leucinodes orbonalis. The sequence goes on along the minus strand of PQWD01009986.1, from coordinate 113,492 downwards.
GTCCCTGGCATCGAGTTCCACTTGCCAGTACCCGCTCTTCAGGTCTAACGTGGTAAACCACTTCATTCCTGTCAGCGTGTCCAGCGTGTCATCGATTCTCGGAAGCGGGTAGCTGTCCTTCTTTGTAATGTCGTTTAATCGCCTATAATCTACGCAAAACCGTAGGCTACCGTCTTTCTTCTTCACAAGGACAACGGGTGAACACCATGGGCTAGACGAGGGTTCGATGACGCCATCTTTTAGCATCCCATCGATCATGGCCTCAACCTCCTTTTCACGGGCCACTGGTAATCTTCTCGGTCGCTGGCGGATCGGTGCCTCGTTGCCAGTATTAATTTTGTGTCTTACCAACCCAGTTTTCCCAATATCTGCATCATTTGTCGAGAAAACGTCGATATACTTGACCAACAATCCTTCGGCAATCCTTTCATCCTCCGTCAAGTATTGTTGACATTCCTCAAACACAGTAGAGACATCAATGCCTGGGTCGGGTCTTTTGCCAGATCTGGGTAGATCTTCACATCGACGCAGCCACGCTACTCCGTCACAAGTGCCCATGATGGTACCCTTCTTAATTACTTGTTCCTCAGCGGAAAGGTTTAATACACGTACCGCTGCAACTTTACTAAATTTCACAAGACTTCGTGCCATCTTCCACGGTGTTAAATGATTTGAACTTTCTATAAGCACACAACGATGTTCTTTGCCAGAATAATGTGGAAGACGTACTGGAACTATAGTTTCGGACCTGGGTAAAAGCACTGTTCTTCGTAAGCAGTACACATTTCCTGATGAAGCACCTTCCATCATCAGTTCTTCTGTGCCACATTTCATAACACCTTCATTAACGTCGATCTTGCAGTCATGATTTCGCATAAAATCTAGGCCCAATATGCAATCATCGACGATATCTGCATGAACGTGTATGGACATCGAGTCATCATATGACTCGATGTCCATACACGTTCATGCCTAACCTGAACTCCACATTTCTACAGCCATGTACGGGCAGATGCTGGCCAGTAGCTGTTACCAGTTGAAGATGGTCGAAGTTCCTGCTGTTGCCCCCAAGAAGACGATTTGCTAATTTAGAACTGACGACCGTACGTGAAGCACCAGTATCCAACGTTAGCCTGCACGATATCCCGGGGAGTTTTTAGCTCCATCAAAGCGTTATATCGATTGTTCATGATACCAGTTGTTGTGAAAAAGTTCGATTTGATACATTTTACCAACGTTGAAACCGTTCTTGCAAGCGGATTAATAAATCAACGTAATTTAATACCATCCAACCAATTAAACATGAGACTTGCCGCCATAATAGGTACTTTTCAGAGTTGCCATATAAATATTTATTGCCGTATTTGTTGGATTTTTTTCTTCAACAGTCTAATTTAGAAATTTAGAAAGAGACAACTTTTATCAACAATTAAGACATTATCGAAATTAGCTATCATAATAAATAAAATAACTATTATTTTCGTAATTTAATTGCTAATGGGCCAGATAAAAGAAACAAGTAACACAAAAAATAAGAAAGCGGCATCCGATCAAATTTTTAATGGGTTTCATTTATGCAAATAAGCAACCAACATAAAAAAAAAACAATACACAACATCATTGTTATACACAAAACATTATTAATATGTTATGATTACACTGCAAACCATACATACATTTTGCAAAAGGGCAATAGCTCAGTATAACTTACTTTTGCCGGAGCAACCTAAGTAAAAGTAAAATATTTAAATACCAATATTCAATCATACATCAATTTAACAGAAACACAATGTATGAAAAGTAGGTAGGTAATATTAAAATCCATAACCTGTTTATCGCTGTGATTCCAGACACAATAAATACAACAGACAATAGAAAATCTAGTGTCTGTTGAATATATGCAACTGCGCCAGTTAAAGTGTAAATATAAATTCACAACATACTTAAATATTTTAGATACTTTTTAGTAATTATCCTTAAATTTAAAGTAGGTAAATAATTTTCTCAGTTCTGGTATCATTCCGTCTGGCGACAGTGGCGCAATGTCTGCGGGACTTCTTTCGTGAAACAGACTTGTTTGTTTCACGAAAGAAGTCCCGCGGCGATTTGTGGAACTAAATTTGACAGATTGGCCATATTGTCCTTGGTCAATTCTTAGAATTTGTTTATTGTTATAGATTTCGGTGAGTTTTTAGGTGCATCAAAGCGTTATATGGATTGTTAATGATACCAAAAGTTGTAAAAAAAACAGTTGAAGATATTTTATTCAAGGCGAAAGCGTTCTTTTTAGCGGAATAATAAAATCAAGGTGTTTTAATACCATCTATCAATTTTTGAAGAGCCTCGCCGTCATAATAGGTGCTTTGTAGAGTTGCCATATAAATATTTTTTGCCGATTTGATTGGATTTTTACTTTTGAACTTTCTAATTGATTATAAGAGACAACATTCAAAAATAATTAAGACGTAATCGAAATTAGCTATATTAAATCAAATAAAATTGCTATTATTTTCATAATTGAATTGCAAATGGGCCGGAAAAACATACAAGCAACACAAAAAAATGAGAAAGCGGCATCTGATATAATTAATCTTTAAATCGTTCCATTGATTTAAATTGAACAAATCTTTCATTTGATCGGTTTTATGTTGTGAATTAATCTGTAATATCTAATGGATCGTTTGAGTACCTGGAATTTCATTTCATTGATAAAAATAACTCCGCTTAGTAATCAACTGAACTTAGATAATAAGTATTTTTTACTTTTTTTTGGTTGTTTTGAAAGAACTGTTTTATTACTAAAAGATTTTTTATTCATTTGTTATTCGATAGATACGTTTGTCACAGTTTACTACTTAGAAGTTTATTAGATACGTCAAACAATGTTTGATACAAAAAAGTTTATGGAAAAAAATCGTGAAAATATTTTTATCTTATAATCCTTATTAGATTTATTTTTTATTTCATAATGTATTCAAATCACAGTATTTGAATAAATACTGTGATTTAAATAAATTATATAAAAATTTTTTTTTTTCAAAAAATATTTTAAAAGTTTTTGAAAAAAAAAAACACCAAACTGCTAATCTCGCGGGGTCTTGAAATTGAAGAGATCTCGCAGTATTGTTATTAGTAATCTCACTTGAACCCCAATCTCGCGAGATTTGCATTTCCTATTTCCATATATGCGAACAACCCGCCAACATTAGGTAAATATGGGACAAGTTCAAAAGAGCCATTGGATTAGTAGATAGATAAATCGTTTAATTGCACTTAGACAAAACATTAATAATATTATTATTCTTAAATTGCACACCACACATAAATTTCGTGCATAAGGGCAATAGCTCGGTATAATATACACTCAAAGAGTGAATCACGGATTTTCAGCTATTGCCAGAGTAACTTAAAATATTTAATCATACATCACCATAACCAAAACACAATGGGTTAATGTATGAGAAGCAGGGAACATTTTAATGTCTAATATATGAACCACCTTGATTCCAGACACAAAAGAAAAATTTAAAGTGTCTGTGAAAATATGCAACTGCGCGGGTTAAAGAGTAAATACAAAATGACAACATATCCAAAATGTATTTGTTTCTTTATTGTATTAAATATTTAAGTTAAATAAAAAATGAGTGGATGGCATGAGATTGATTCCATGGAGGATGGGCCGGGTGCTAGTATGGGATGCAACTTGTGCAGACACGCTGGCCCCTTCCCATCTACATGGTACAAACAACAGAGCTGGTGCGGCTTGTGAAGCGGCTGAAAAAGCCAAAGCATGCAAATACAGGGGTCTGGGCTCCGAATATGATTTTGTTCCGTTCGGTGTCGAGACCCTTGGTCCTTGGGGTCCTAATGATTTGAGGCTTTTCAAAGAAATTTCCAAAAGGTTAGTCGACGTCACAGGTGACCGAAGATCTGACAGCTACCTTGGACAAAGAATCAGTCTGGCAATTCAAAGGGGTAACGCTGCCAGTATTTTCGGAACTTTGCCGAAAGGGACTTCTTTTAATTACATTTTTTAGTTTTAATTATTTAAGTGTTTAGGGTGTAATATATTTTAGTTAACTTTTAAGTTATTTTATTTAAATATTAAATATATTTTCTGATAGTTATCCTTAAATTAAAGTAGGTAAATATTTTTCTCAGTACTGGTATCATTCCGTCTGGCGACAGTGGCGAACGAAACGTCTGCGGGACTTCTTTCGTGAAACATCATAATTATGATATCAAAACTACAGAAAATTTGATACTATCTTTGATTTTTTTACATAAAACGAATTTGTGAAATAATTCAAATAACGTTAAATAATGACTTGTAATATTTTTTTAAATAATGGAGCAAAAACTGTATCTCGATTGTATAAACATTTTGTGGTTATTGCATCAAGAAATATGAGCGATATTCATAGTAAGTGTTTTTCCGAAAGACCATACACTACAAAATTATATACCTATGAATGGTTTATCAAAGTCATATTTTGAGAAGCCATCTGAAGATTTATCAATCATTACCCCATATTTCTCAAAAACATTTAACTTGGCTGCATATGTGAATAAATCTGATTTTTTGCAGAACTTACTCCTTTTAAACGTTAACTTAAGTAAAATTGAGAAAAAACCCTATGTGGTAGAAAAAATTCTGAAATTGAATTTGGAAGATATAAAACCCCACATCTTATTTTTAAATAATTATTTAGAAAATGATGATATTGGAAATTTTATAACTAGGAATCCTTTGATCTTATGTGAATCAATAAAAGATTTAGAAGTAAGAGTCAATTACTTGCAGTCAAAACATTTTTCAAAATCTCAAATTAATAGAATAATATCGAAGAACCCATTTTGGTTGATGTTCAGGTATATTCATGTTTTCTCAATAATTTGTAACAATTTAACCATTATAACGTCATGCTATAAACGCATTGCCGTGCCCTGGATGCCACAGCAAAATAAATAAAATACCTACAAAATATAGTAAGTACTAATTGTTTTTCAACATGTTTATTTCACATTTTTATGAGCCTGTTTTTGTCACATATAGACAACATTGGCATACAGGGCACGCAAGTGCTTGTCATGTATAAATGATGTAGGCGGTCAAAAGTTATTTATTAGAAACTATTATGTGTGAAATTAGTAACTGCATTTGTGATATTTGACTTTTTTTTTATGGTTGCATACATTATCACAAATATTCATATTTCCTTTGTTGTAATATGTCCAATTTGGTACCTAGTATTTTTTTTATTACACATCTGCTTGGGATCAACATATTACAATTAATTTACCTTTACAGTATTAAGTCTTTCTTGAATTACAAAAACATAACTTAATAAATTTTGTTTTCAGCACCCTAAGAATTGATAGAAGATTAGGTTATTTCCAGGGTAAATTTGAGCTTCAAGGAGATGAAATAAGATTTCTTTCAGCTAGGCAACCTCAATTAATTACATATAACTTGCATCATGTTAACACTAACACATTCACAATCAAAGAAGAAATGGGGTTTAATGATTCAGAAATGAAACAAATGTTATTAAACAAACCTAATCTATGGATGTTAAGTAAGTTTAATACCCTTTTTTATGTTGGAGGACACATAAAAATTGTAGAAAGAAACAAACATTTTTTAATGCATCATTTTATTCATGTAGTCAATATTTTTCATACAATTTTATTTTATTTTCAGGTCAGAGATCTCTACTTCAAAGGTTTAACTATTTACACAACACAATGAAAATCCCACATTCAGCTATCCTTCGAAATCCAGATGTGCTGTTGTTCAGAAGTTTTAAAGTGAAGCAAAGGCATTTATTCTTACAGAAATTAGGCAGAGATCAATTTGATCCAACAAAAGAAAATTATGTTCCAATCTCCGGATTAATCCAAGGGACAGATATGGAGTTTTGTAAAACATATGCTAAATGTGACATCAGTGAATTCAATATTTACCTTAAAACTCTGTGAAAAGACTATCCTGTTTTACCTAACAATAACTTGTTCTGAAAAGCATTGAGTGAGTGATATAATAATGTATCAAATATTCCAGCCACAGTGAACACACCTCCTATTATAGCACAGATGTTGGTAGCAAAATGTCCAATAGACCTGTAAACAGAGAGTCCTGAATTACCTATTAAAAATAAAAGTAATTAAACAAAGTATAAAACTTTTAAATATTGGATAATTTTAGTAGTGACACCTTTACACACCTCTCCTTTTCTGTATACTTCACCATCAAAGGTGAAAGCTCATAACTGAAGAATGCTCCTGGCATACCAGATTCTGCATTATTGTTCGAGACTGATTTTTGATGTCTTGTTACAGAAAACTGGTTTGTATGCAATACTGAATTATCAAGATTAACATACACTGTTGGCACTATTTTAAGATAGTACTGAAACATAACAGCACCTGTAACAATGATACATTCAGTAATTTTAGGAGTGTTGTTATTATTATCATTGTTTTTATTAGAATGCCAGACTCATGCTATGATAGAATCCCTAAAAAAGATTGAGCTTTAACACGATGATACAAAACATGATTTAATCCACCTAATAAAACACTATTATCAAAGCGGCACCGTGCGACAGAACCCTAAGAACATTGCTTTCAAAAGCACTTCAACATAGAACTTTTGCTTGAGTGAGTTGAGTGGCACGACCACTCAGGCGTAAACGAGCTAAGAATTTACACGGATAGATCAAAAACAGACCAAGGTACAGGTGTCGGAGTCTTCTCCGATGAACTTAATATAAAAATATCCAGACCCTTTGGTATACATAACGATGTATATCGGTCGATTATCCGACCAAATTGGAATGGCTATAAAAAGCAGCAGTGCGATATATATCATTGGCCTTTACACATCAACCTATTGACATGTCTTGTGCTGAAGTACAGTAAACTCAGAGTAAATATAAAAATAATAAAAAGTCTTTATTCACTCCACAATCTTACAAACATAAAGGTACATACACTGAAGAATAGAGATCTGGTGTCTGAACTAGGCTGAGGGCCTGTAAAACAGAACACCAGGCCCCAAACTATTATAGAGATCTAATTTTGTACAACAATATTTGACAATCACAGTAAACTCCGACTTCATGTGGTGAGTAGGTAGTGTGTGTTTGTTTTGTGTGAGTGTATGTGTGTAAAAAGTGTGTGCAAAGGGATTAAAAAATATTTAAATATTTAAAACAATTAGTTTACTCGAGGCACGCAAAGATGTTATCTTACAAGTAAAGTGATCTAATGTTAAGCAATTGGGAGCAGAAGTTCCTCAGTATTTTTATATCTCATTGGTAAAAGGAATTTGGTCACCCTTCCCCAGGGCCGGATCTAGGGGGGGGCAGACGGGGGCACGTGCTCCGGGCGGCACGGTCAGGGGGCGGCAAACAGACTAATGGACCACTCATCATTTACCTTACTTGCCCGCGGAATAAATAATAGTACAAGTGCATGGCCATAGAAATACGACTGATAGCCGGAGCGCGGAGTAAGGCATGTTACTGAACTATTACATTTTTTTGCATAGTTCTAAATAGGCGCCCGCAGATCACGGTCAGCAGGCGGGTGCAGCTGCGATCTGAGGAATGACGCTGTATACGAAAACTCTCTCGTCGATCTCTATACAGGGCAGCTTTATTTCAAAGTTACGTAGTTATTTCTCTATGTTAATTGATGCCAACTTAGCTGCTTTAAAGCTATATCATTTTCATGATGGACAGCTACAATTGAAAAAATAAACAATTAAGCTCCTTTTACTTGCATCAAGCGACCACGTTTTTAAAGAAAATATACAAAATAAATTGGAAATAAAACGCCTTTTTCATCCAGTGTGACATCGAAAAAGCTGAGGCGAGTAGTCTTATTTCATTATAGAACTTAATTGATTAATATCAATACCAATAATTGATAAATTGTAACTTTTTAATGACATTGCTTTTTTGCCGAGGTTAGGATGGTTATGAAACAGCTTAAGCGTATATAGACCCCCGCTACGACGGATATACCGCAGAGCTTTTGAAAGTAGGGGGCACGCCAGTGCTTAAGACCTTCAGAAGCTTTTTAATTTCGGAATCGGTGATGGTGCGACACCAAAGGTGAGGAGCAATGGCGTGGTGGTGTTCTTCTTCAAGAAAGGTGATTAAACATTTTCCCTCTCTATTCAATCTATCGCAGTCCACTGTTGGACATTTGTCTCATTTTGCGCCAGATATTCCGGTCCTCCGTTTTTCACATCCAGACTCCACCAGCGACTTTTCGCAAGTTGTCGGTCCATCGGGCCGGAGGGCGTCCTAGGTTACGCTTGCCAAGACGCGGTCTCCGCTCCAGAACTCGTCTGCTCCAACGGCCATCGGTTCTGCGACATCATTACCCACTGCCACTTCAGTTCGCTAATCTGGCGAACTATGCCGGTAATTTTAGTTCTTTTGCGGATAACATCATTTCTGATTTTATGTATAAGAGTCTCCCAACATAGCACGCTCCATCGCTCGTTGAGTAACTTTGAATTTCTGAACCAATCCGCAGTCAGTGTCCATGTCTCATCTGCGTATGTTGGTATGGGTAGGACGTATTTCTGAAAGACTTTTGTCCTTAAGCGTTGCGGAATCGTCGACGTGAAGATCTGATGTAACTTGCCTGATGCCGCCCAGCCCAAATGAATCTCCTACTAGCCCTTCCGAAATTGTGCCGGTCAAGCTTTAGCCCAAGTAAACTTATTCTTGGACAATCTGGAGAAGGACCACCGACGCTTATCAGAAACGCTACCGGTCTATAATTCTTCAAGAGAGCTTTATCACCCTTCTTAAAGAACGCTTGTGGACCACGCTTCCAGTGTAGTTCCCAGGTAGATGACGGCATTAAAGAGCTCACCTAATGTCCTAAGGATGGGTTGTCACCGGTGTTTAGGAGTTCTGTCGTAATACCGTCATCCCACGGGCCCTTTCATTTCTCAGTTGCTTCAGTGCTGCACTAATTTCGCTAACGTCAACATCCGGCATATCCTACGTACAATGGTGCCTTAGTAGGGCACGTAGATTCCAAGTGGTTTTGGAAAACTTTGGGCCCCCTGTTCTCCTTAATAGGTCCTTAATTAACCTTGTATTGAAATAGTAGAATTCTCTGCGAACGAGTTTTCGTATCCGCTTGGAGAGAGCCTAATATTCCGGGTATGATAAGTTAAAGTCAAAATTCATTTATTTAAATTAGGCTTACAAAAAGCACTTATGAACGACAAAATATACAAAATTACATTTCAAAAAAACAAATTTATTTCTTTGAACTGTTCTTTAAGAGAGTCACGTGGTCTAAGGTTGTAGATAAAAGCTCTTTTGTAGCAAATATTGTATCAATGTCGGCAGCCGTACCCCACAACGGTAGACCATACGACATTACATTATAAAAATGACTAAAATAAACTAATCTTGCCGTTTTTACATCTGTTACGAGTTATCTTAGATATTAAAAGCTTATTGAAGAATTAACGACCCATTACGATATTGTGCCACATCTTCAAGTATTCTCCAGAGTCATTATGATCCGTCTCGCGCATATGTTTGACGATTTCCAGCCCTCCGAACAAGCCGGGTTCCTCAAAGGCTTCAGCACCATAGACTACATATTACATACGCTGGCAGGTTATACAGAAGAGCGGAGAGTAACTGACCATTATGTTTGGCGTTTGTGGACTATGAGAAAGCCTTCGATTCGATCGAGACTTGGGCTGTGCTGTGTCATTCCCTCCAACGGTGCCTGACTTGACTACTGCTATATCGAATTGTTGAGATGTTTGTACGAGAGCGCTACTATGTCAGGCCGAGTACATGAAGAGCTTACCATTGGCTTATCATTGGCACCGAGGAGCAAGACAAGGAGATGTAATATCTCTGAAACTGATCACAGCTGCGTAAAAAGTTGCAGCTTTGTCCAAATGTCAATCAATTTGAGGACCTATTATATAAATTAGTGAAATAATATAGGATGATAAAGGTAAAAATAAATAAAAGAGGGCGGGGGCGGCATTTCTAAATTTTTGCCCCACCCAAAAAAAATTGAAGATCCGGCGCTGCCCTTCCCTTACAAACATATCTGGTCAATGAGAAAATGTTGAGTTGGGCATGCAGCTTTTTGTAAAAAAAGACCCAAAAAATAGAAAAAGCGATAAGAGAAACGTGTCCTAAAGATAGAAGAGTGTCCAGCATGTCCATATTCCAGTCTTTGGCTTCGACGAGTCGAGGGTAATGAAGGGTCATAATAGTACATGCGATGTTGTTTCAAAACTGTCAGTAAAATGAAAAGCTGGCGAACAGTGAGGACTTCGCAATATTGGAACAGGTTATAAGTTGGAAACAAGAATGGTTTCGAAGTGCATACTTTTAGGACTGCTCTTTGAGCTCGCTCTAGCTTCAACAAAACAGTTTTACAAGCACCTCCCCAAGATGTTATACAGTACACAAGAAGGGATTAACAAAGCCATGTAGACCTTTCGTATAAGACTGGGTTCAGCGACTTGTCGAAGTTTTTTAAAAATAAACATTAGTGTTTGCAGTCTATTTGAAGTTGTATTTATATGGAGTCTAAAGGAAAGTTTACTATCAATTATTATACCGAGATACTTTGCAGAATCTGCGTGAGTTAGCGCAGGTCACCCACCGTTGATTTCTGAGTCTGAATGGGAGTGAGAAATTAATTTCAAATCCTGTATGGAGCATTCTGTGGCACTGTTAATGGAAAAAGTAAGGTATTGTGTCTTTTGGATATTGAGGCGTAAAAGATTGGATCGTAGCCAGCTAGTGACTCGGTTTAAACCAGACTGTGCGCTCAGAAACGTTTTTTCCCAAGAATCCCTAGAAAAGATAAGAGCTGTATCATCAGCAAATGAAATCAATTTACAGTTTACGATATTAAGAGCGAACAGGTCATTTATATAAATCAAGAAGAGCGTGGGACCAAGAATACTTCCTTGGGGAACGCCAAACTCTAATAAACGCTGGGAGCTGATGTTACCATCTATTACAACTGATTGTGAACGGTTAGAAAAATAGCTTTGGAACAGAGTCAGTTGCATGCCTCTGACTCCCATTGCTTCCATCTTGGCTAAAAGTATGGGTATTGAAACTGTGTCAAATGCTTTTGCAAAGTCTAAAAAGAGGGCTAGACACCTTTTGCCCGCATCCAAGTTCCTTACTATACTGTCAGTAAGAGCGTGCACTGCATCTGAAGTGGATCTAGCTGACCTGAAGCCGAATTGATTATTTGATAGGAGAGAAATTTTTTCCAGGTATTTGATTAACTGTTTGTTTATAATTTTTTCCAAAATTTTTGATATGGCTGGCAACACTGAGATCGGGCGATAATTGCTTGGACAGGTACGGTCACCTGACTCATAAATTGGATGGACCAAGGCATTTTTAAATGCATCAGGAAAACAGCCAGTAGACAGACTCAGATTACAAATATGCGTTATACAAGGTATAAGCAAGTGTTTATAACGCTTAAGCACATCATTTGAAATATTATCCCACCCCACGGCCCTATCTTCTTTAAGAGAGGAAATAATTGTATCAATTTCAGAGATAGTTGTCTCAAGAAGGACAAAAGAATTTATGAGATGTGAAAACGAAATTGAATCTGCCATTATTGGGTTAGGGTGAATATTTGTTTTGGCACTGTCTCGGGCAAGAACCCCACCAATGCCAGTAAAGAAAGTATTGACATGATAACTAGGTATAGAGCACGCATATCGTACAAGGTACTCAATACGCAGCGTAGACAGGAGAACTATTACTACTACATACTAGCGATGGCAACGGCTGTTTCAAAATAATGAATAACACTGCTAAATTATTTTCCAATAACTGTTATTGCAAACTGTTATCATTATCTGTTATTTTTTGTGGCAAATAGTCATACAAATAATTCATTATTTTTAGATTGCATAAATTAATCCTGAAATAACAATGGATGTTATGTATTACGTCGTGAGCTTAAAATGTAATAAAAGGTCATGAACTTGTTATCGTACTTTTGTACGAAAGTGCAGATTTACAATATTTACAAATTGCCTTTTTATTGGCTTTATCAAGGACGTCAAAATAGTTCCAAATATTTGCGGTAATTCGCCTATTAGACATTTTCACAATGTTCATTTACACTAATCAAACAAACTGTGCAATAGTCAACATACTTAATTAAACACTAACAAAATAATATCTAAAAGTACAATTACACGCTAAGCAAAGATATACCTATTTACACAATTAAATAACTCACGAAAGTTTAAAAACAACAATTACGCAATAGCAAGCAATGCCCGCGAAACAATAAACTAAAAACAACATGTAAACAGAAGACGCATCGTGAAATAACAGGTGAGTGGGCGGGCGAGCGTTATACGAAATGTGGCAACAGCGCGATTTTTTGGCGGCAACAGGGTGTTATATCAATAACAGGCATTAATGATAGCTCATTATTTCAGCATCCAATAATAGTGTTATCCATTAAATGAAAATAATGCATTAAATTACAATACAATTTTGCGTATATAAGGAGTTAGTTCATTTTTGGATTAAATAGTATGACATGTCATAAGTACTTGTATTAGTTGTTACATTATATTATTAAACGTTTACAAATACGGTTAAATCATTCGGATTTAATGCATTTTCTTGTTAATAATAACGCACATACTTGTTGAGTTTTTTGTATATAAGGTCGTTTTCAAATTAATTGTGTGCAACTATTAACTGGTTATGTCATCATTGTGGAGTATGAAGTCATGTAGGTGTAAGTGCTGAGTATGTTACTTTTCCATTTCATTGTTGGGGAATTGATTGCATGCAATACTGTAAAAATTCAAAGGCAGTGTCTGTAGTTAAATACTGTAATTTTCTATACATAGCAATTTACGTCATTAAAACTTAAACATTATGTCAAGACATTGTGCCAAATCATGATAGCGAAACGAACTCCAATACCACCACTATTGTACAATTGCTGTGCAAGAGGACAGCCAAGTAAATAAAGTTACTACGTACCATATTGGTTTGAGGGTTAGGAGGTCAAATGAGCAAATTCCAGCTTTAGGAATAATAAGCTTGCGCTGACTGTCGTTATAGAATGAAGTAGTTTCTGAAAACTGTAATTCTGAAACTGATTCTGCTCATAACACCAAAACCAGTGAGTAAAAGGAAGATGAACATGCACTGGACAGTTGTGTACATAGATTAAAGTTCAACGCTGAGAGTCACCTGGAAAGCCAGTCCACAGTCTATCTCACTAAGCACTGTATGGATTAAATGATGATGACTGATCTCATAACTCGTGAAATTTACGAAAAATACCAGGAGAATGGTTTCCAATTGGACGCAAGATATAGAAAAAGTGATGAGCACGGTCTTTTTTGAAAAATGGATCCATACCACTAGCACACAAAGCGGCAGCGTATTAACGCAAAACCTTGAATAAAATCCTACTACCTATAGGCGAATCTATGAAAAGTTAAGTTGCTGGCGTTAAACAGTAAAAGATAGAAGCAACTTTGACACCAATACCTTTGCTATTTCTATATAGACAAAGATAAGTGTGTGAAAGTTGAGAACTTAAAGAAGTCGTATGAATTCCCTAATGTAGCTAGAATACAGAACATAATTATTGTAGAAAGAAAGAGTAAATAAACTTATAGTTCCATAGGAAAGAAAAGTTATTAGATAAAAAAAGACTAATAAGAATAGTTGTTTATAATTTGGAAGGAGTTTACCAATAACATGAAATATAATATTCAGAAGGATGCTACTAATACTAAGGATGATTGTGCTGAACGGCATTCGCAAGCTGCCTCAGGTCTTTACCTCAACGATTTCGAAATGCTAAAGACGAAAGGCTTTGAGTTAGCATCTTACCTGTAATTGCATAGCATGATAGACATGAGCACTAACTGCAGGTTTGGTTCACAAGTTCAAAGTCAATCAATGGGCAATGGAGCAAAGTATGCTCGTTGTCTATCAAGGATAAAAAAGGAAGTTATTTGTAAGAGAATTAAAGTTAATCACATAGCTCGTCAAATCTGCAACTTAAAATGACAGTGGACGGTCAAGTCTATCAGTAACCAGTTAGGCGAGTTATTAAGAGGGCACCGCGTCTTGGCAAGCGTAGAATAGGATGCCCTCCTACCTGTTGGATCTACGATTTGGTTTGGTGGAAGTTGGTTAAGAAAAGCGGAGTATTGGGATATTTTGCGGAGCTCAAATGGAAGGAGACCTATGTTCAGCAATTGACTGCGATAGGTTCAAAAGAGAAGAGATGGCAGTAACCTAAACGAAAAACGTCTGTATATATAACAAAAACAACAATAAAAAAGGAAATTGATTATTTATTAACAGAATATAAAAACGTAAAGGCATTGAAGTTACTTAGTACTTCGGGAGTGCAAAAAAAAGCTGCTAAAAAGGTATTGGTGAACATTTTAATTAAAAAGCTATCAACAAAAAACAAAACAGAAACACATTACGATGAGACTATGGCGAGACTTTTTAAATTCTATGCCTAAGTTGAGTCATTTCTATGTATTATATTACTTTTTAAAATTTATTTAAAAATAATATATATATTACTATATTTAAACCATTTTAAACTATTTTGTTTATAATTCTACCAATGTAGGACTAAAATTACGCTTATTTTTCCAAAACAGAGTCCTGATGTGAAACCAGTTTTCTTTGAAATTGCTATCAAAATTGTAATAAAAAGAAAGATTTCTTTAAAATTTAGAATAATAAAGTATTAAATATTAATACGCAAACATACCATGAAATTGCATTAATAATAAAGTGAACTATCACATTTTATGACACACTAAATTTAATGTTTAATAAATTATTTCTAAAGGGTGTTATTCAAAGCCTTATATTAAGTACTAAGGGTATTTGCGTATGTGTTATACCAATAACTAGATAATATAATTGGCTAAGTAAATCACTTGTCATAATTTATGTATCTTACACAGTATTTTTTGAATCGGCAAAAATGTAAAGTAAATCGTACTCGCATTATACGCGTTATATTAAACGCTTTTCCCCAACAATCTTCTTTTTAGAGTTAACACAGTTTATTATTAAGCGTGTGACATGTCAAATAGGGCTGGACATATCTTGTGTGCCGCAAGCGCAGTTGAGTGCTTCAAGCTGATATAATCCTCATATTTGAAGTCGCAATTTAAAAGATTTTTGTCAACCCTAAAAATAGTCCTGATATACTACTAAATAGTCGCACAAGTCAAAAAATAGTACCACTTTGGTTTCGGAGATATAGCCATAGCTCTGGTGCACGCAAACGGTAAGGTCTATCGAATTGTTTTGGGTTCCAAAAAATAGTCATGAAATAGTCGCAGTGATATGCCAAATTTGAGAAATAGTACTCAAGAGATTACCAAGATATTAAAGGTAACATGGTGAGGATTATGGCTTGAACATTTGAAAACTTCAAATATCTCTGAAACGACTACGATTTTCTGTTACAAATTTGTGCCAAAAAATAGTCGTATTAAGTGAAAATAAATCGCACCAAAACCATTCTGTAAAAAATCTAGCCAAGTCTCGAGAGGGCTGCTTGATTATTTATCTCTAAACAGTTATGAAATCAAGACAAAGACGTGCCAAGTCTTTAGTTCCTTACTGCGATTACTTTATTATTATGGTTAATGTTGTGTGACTTGGCCGCCCAAGAGTACACAAGGATACAAAACCAGGTGTTCCATGACACCATTGACCCAATCTGTCGCCAGAACGCTAGAAGCTACCCATTGACGATAAAAATTTGCCACATGGCAAAACGGTGATTTAATAACCTGTCAACTGTAGGCTTGATAAAGCCACTAACGTATAAAGAATGTTCAACGGCCAAGTCACACAACATTAACCATAATAATAAAGTAATCGCAGTAAGGCACCTTAGACTTGGCACGTCTTTGTCTTGATTTCATTACTTTTTAGAGATAATGAAGCAGCTTCATCGAGACTTGGCTAGTTTTTTTACAGAATGTTTTTGGTGGGATTTCACTTCTTTTTGTAGAAACTTGAAAGAAATATTGGACGACCCATTGAGTGTAATGGTTGAGTCGTCGGCTACTACACCAAGGGTTCCGGGTTCGATCCCCGGGCTGCACAAATATTTGTGTGTGCATGAACATGTCCGTTTGTATTGCTCTAGCGCGCTCGACTTGGCGGGGGCACTGCCGTGGCCCCCCGATTTTTGACATCGCATAAAGCGGCCCACCATGTTGAATATATATTGTTTAAAGGCGGTATTTCGATCTCTTATAGTTTGGCTGGGTTTTTTTTATCTATAAGAGTCACCAGGTACTCCAGATCTTCGATTATGCAAGTTATTATAGTTTTTCTTTTATGTAGCCATCAAACCCTAATCCTGTACCAAATTTCAGCTCTCTGAGTTAATGGGAAGTAATAGTTCTATTTTGTTGATCATGAGTGAGTGAGTGTCTATCTGTCGAAAATGCGAAACTTTGCTTTCGCATGACGTCGGAACTAAATGACCTAAAGACTTGAAATTTAGGATTTAAAGTATCTTATTATATCTTACTAGATGACGTAAATTTCAGCGTTCTAGTATTATCCAAAGGTCTGACAATGCGGCGAAATGCATCCTGTAAAGGATGGTACGGCAGTGTTTGCTTCGCACTCGACTTGGCGGGCGCACTGCCGTGGCCCCCGATTAAAGCTAATTTCATTCAAAAATAAAAAGATCCTGTATTTATAACAAAGTATTAAAACATTTGGCGCGCATCTGTCTATAGAGCCATAGATTATGTTAGGAAAAAAAACCAAATGAATTAAAAAAATATTTTGTATAAGACTGTACCTCCACAAAATGCAGGGAAAAAAATTACTTTTTAGTTTCGAATTAAATCAGCTCAAATTTATTTTTACTTAATACGACTATTTCACGTCTATTTTTTGGCACAAACTGCCAATTGCCGATTAGAAATTTATCGTAAATAGTATGTTTTTCTTTCATTATTTTTTATACGCAGCGTGAATAATCAAGATAGCTAGATAAATAGTTTTTTCAGATATACATACAAGGTCTAAAAAAATTACTTGTGACGAAAAATTTAATACTATCATTTTAATGCAACATAATCAAACGAATCATGTTGGAAATGTTGTAGTTGTAAGATAGAGCATTTTGGTGATCTAGTAAATTCCTTGTAAGTCTAAGGTAAAAAGCATTTTAATGACGATCAATTGTTTTGTTTAATTTTTTTCTTCTTTTTATTTTTCTGATGAAAAACAATTATAATCTACACAATCTTAGCGGTTTGATTTGAATAAGTTAGTTTGAAATCTATATTATAACGAAAAAAGCTGAATAAAAATATTGTTTATTCACCAGCTGAATAATTAGTTAATCGTAAAATCTTATCTTGTTTAAAGATAAAATGTAGACAATTATTCAATGTCAAGCTGTATAATAAAACTATGTAACAATTCATTCAAAAGGTGATACTTTATTCAGCAATAAGCTGTTTCAAACGCTTCAAGCTTAGTAGCAAGCAGGCTTTGCGTATTTTTGAAATCTTTGGTTGTTCTAGCTACAAAACCAAGCATCTGAAGTGCCTTAACTACAATACGTTAGCTTGTCATCAAACAAAACGTCAAGATCCTTGACCACTGACTCCCGATGCAAAATTTGTCCATCTAGATGATATTCGAAAATCACTTTTTTTTTCTTTTAGTAAAAGAAATTACATGACATTTAAATACATACAGTTACGTTGACACCATAAAGATATAATATCCAGATCGCGCTGGAATAAGATGCAGTCATTTCGATTGGTTATGGTAGAAAAAATCTTTAAGTCATTTGCATATAGAAGACAAGGGGATGACAGAAGACCAGGGAGATCGTTGACAAACAATAAGAACAACAAAGGTCCCAGTGCGAGCCCTGTGGCACGCCAGAAGTAGCAATAATGGGAGTGGACGTATGTCCTTTGAAAGTTACTAGTTGAGTCCTCATGTTTAGATAAGAGCTTACTATCTATTCTAATATTATAAGATATTCTATTCTAATATCGAACACATCTTTTCGTAATAAAACAGTTCTTTCGTAACAAACAAAACAATGAAAAGTATAAAAAAATATATTTATTATATATAAGTTGAGTTGATTATTATTATTAACAATTAAATGAAACTACATGTACCTACTCCGTCCATTTAAATTCATTGGATATTACAGATAAATAAACAACAAATACCAATCAAACGAAAGATTTTTTCAGTTTAAATCACAAGCCATTAATCAAAGACATTTTGTACTTCCTAAGGAGCTACTTTAAAAACAATTCGTTATAAATTAAGACGTTTTTATGCTCAAGTGTAATCTCGTTAAACTCGCGAGTAGTGGTGATCATTATTACGATAGCAATTAATTTAATGCATTATTTTCATTTAATGGATAACACTGTTATTGGATCCTGAAATAATAAGCTATCATTAATGCCTGTTATTGATATAACACCCTGTTGCCGCGCCTGTTGTATGCGCTATCGCGTCCCGCGACGCTGCGTCGCAATAAGCTAATAGCAGCAGTTTAGCGCCAAAAAATCGCGCTGTTGCCACATTTCGTATAACGCTCGTCCGCCCACTCACCTGTAATTTCACGATGCGTCTTCTGTTTGTTTACATGTTGTTTTTAGTTTATTGTTTCGCGGGCATTGCTTGATATTGCGTAAGCGAGTCGATTTTAATTGTTGTTAACTTTCGTGAGTTATTTAATTGTGTAAATAGGTATATCTTTGCTTAGTGTGTAATTGTACTTTTATATATTATTTTGTTAGTGTTTAATTAAGTGTGTTGACTATTGTACAGTTTGTTTGATTAGTGTAATTAAACATTTTGAAAATGTCTGATAAGCGAATTACCGCAAATATTTGGAATTATTTTGACGTCCTTTATAAAGCCAATAAAAAGGCAATTTGTAAATATTGTAAATCTGCACTTTCGTACAAAAATACGATATCAAGTTCATTGACCTTTTATTACATTTTAAGCTCACGACGTAATACATAACATCCATTGTTATTTCAGGATTAATTTATGTTATCTTTAAAAATTAATGAATTATTTGTTTGACTATTTGCTCGGAGTAACTAATAACTAATAACAGTTTGCAATAACAGTTATTGGAAAATAATTTAGCAGTGTTATTCATTATTTTTAAACAGCCGTTATTGCCATCGCTACTCGCGAGATCTCCCTTTTTCACAACACAAATTCTTATAGATTTTGCAAACTACAAAATGGCCGATCTGTCAAATTTAGTTCCACAAATCGCCACGGGTCTTCTTTCGTGACACAGACTTAACTGTTTATTATAGCTGTACAGATTATAATTATTCGGATATTGGACAGAAATACAGAATTTATTAAGCGTTAAGAATTTTAAGGATCGAACTCAACCTTATTCAGCATTTGGCTATTCCCAAAGCTATAATACAAACTATATTCACCTTTGAACTGTAATATGTACTAAATGTGTACTTTTATCTGGCTTATCTGTTACTTGGGTTGATAATATATTTACGCAAGATTCCGAATCCATCGCATTCGGCACCAGGGTAATAGCATGAATACACCTCCAGACATGGTTCTCCGAGATCTTATGAGATAGCGCAGTTTTGAAGAAGCACTGACTTCCTTAAATATTTTTTCATGTCAATGTAACGAAGTATCGAGTTAAAGTTAGCCCAGAGAAACTATTCCACGCGGTCGAAGTCAAGCGCAAAAGCTTGTAATTAAATGAAAACTAACGAGGCAGCATAGTATATAAACTTAGCTTGTTCCAAATGGCTAAACAAAAAAAACATGACAGCTGTCAAAACACTAGAATTCTTGGTGCTGTCATGTCATTGTAATACCGTAAAATCAGTTTGTAGTTCATTCCAGAAAAAAACCTATTAAAATATGCCTGTTCCTGGTGGAATTTATCAAAGTCAAGGGCCTACCTGTTTTGACAAAATGAAAATGGGCTTTATGATAGGATTTTGTGTAGGGATGGCCAGTGGCGGAATATTCGGCGGGTTCATGGCTTTGAGGTTGTATTTGCAAGTTAATTCTAAAAAATATATATTATATTTTGGTCTTAAACTCATATGTGTTTGTTTGTTACAGATATGGAGCTAGAGGCAGAGAGTTGGTGCATTCTGTTGGCAAAGTAATGGTTCAAGGAGGAGGCACATTTGGCACATTTATGGCTATTGGGACTGGAATACGTTGTTGATACTGAAAAAATACTTTGTACATACCATAACTTGTAGTTCCTTATTTAATTTTGTTCTAACACTCAAACAACAGACTGATGCAATTCTTCATTGATTTGTTTAAGTATTTCAATTACATAACAAAATATTTCCAAGCAATTAGTATGGAACTGTAATATTGTTCAATATCCAAATAAATACAACTAACCTTCTTTAGCCAGGCCTGTAATTCCATCAAGTGGTGCTGTATTTCCACTTTTGATATCAGTCCCAAATGAAAGATGCTTTATTATGTGTGTTGTATTAAATACTGAGGATGAAAAAGGTTGCACATCATGTACATGGACATGGTTAACTGTGAAACTTTTCCCTGGAGCTATATGGAAACTTCCACCAACCTGCAATGTTTGAAAATGTATAATGACTCCATCAACATATTATGGTTAGCCTAATAATTATAGTGCTTTGATACTTACCCTGTTAACTTCCATATATCCATAGATTTGGCAGCCCTCTTTTAAAGCTAAATTTGTCCTTTCAATTGACCCATCATCCTTACATTGTTCAATAGTTGATAAATCAGGAAGAGCCCATCTTTTAACTCTGTAGGCTTCTTTGACATCTTCACAAGTATTGCAGCATCTGAGTTCCAAGAAAATATGTAAGAGGAATTTTGTAACAAATATATGTCACCAGAAAATAATCAATCTCAAATTGTTAAATGTACTAGGAAATTTATATCTTTTCATAGTATTCTACAGTATAGATCAATTGTATTATCTTACGCCTACATTGTAATTTATGAATTTGAAAATTTACAAATATCCATTCGCAAGATTGTAAAAGTTTTGACCAATCACAGAAGTTTTTTAAAAAATGTGACAAATAATACACTATGATTGGTCAATGTTGAGTGGCAATGCTTGTGTCCATAGACTTAGGTACAATCAGACTTGTCAAACTTTTATTTTAGATGTTTTGGTTATTAGTCTGAGAGCCTTTAATTGTGGTTGACACACATTTGTTAATGAATTGAGGTTGTCGACCTTTGAAAACTCTTATTTTACTCATTGAATACTTTATTTTCCTGTTAATTTTTTTCATGCAACTTATGAGTTATAACATAACAAAAACTGGAAGTGAGGTATTAATTCTGCATACGGGCCTTGAGTGTGGAGACGGAATCCAGATATTCCGTAACAAAAATAACCTTACACCGAGCTCTTCTGACTGGTAGAAGATGGTGTTGTAAATTGTATTCGATAAAATAACGACATACATAGACTTGTTAAACCTATATGATTTTATTTTTTCATCACAAGTTATAAAATAATATACATATAGATAGAAGTTTTTTTTACATTTTGATATATTTCAATATGCAAGTATAGCAATTTTTATCAAATTTGAGTAAACTATTTAAACTATCGCAGTCCACTGCTGGACATAGGTCTCCCCCATTTTGCGCCAGATATCCCGGTCCTCCGCTTTTCTCATCCAGCCTCCACCAGCGACCTTTCGCAAGTCATCGGGCCGGAGGGCGTCCTACGCTACGCTTGCCGAGACGCGGTCTCCACTCCAGAACTCGTCTGCTCTAACGGCCATCGGTTCTGCGACATACGTGACCAGCCCACTGCCACTTCAACTTGCTGATCCGGCGGGCTATGTCGGCAACTTTAGTTCTCTTACGGATTAAATCATTTCTGATCTTATCCCTAAGTGAGACCCTGAGCGTAACTCGCTCCATTTTGCAACTAAAACTTTACAATTCGATATTCAGACGAATTTTCCAGGACCGGATCTAGAATATAATTTCAATAAATAAACCGTTATAATTGCATTTGTTGATAAAAAAACAATTATTTGAATAAATAACTATTACTCATAAATGTTTAGGATGAATACGGCATAAAGCCAATATTTGTATTTATTCATAATAATATTTATTAACATCATCATGAGTGATTAATACATTTTGGTTAGGTCAGAACTGTGACCTCAACCCGCGAGCCGAGCGAGCGAAGCACGTGGCGTGCCGTGGCCGCGGCCGGCGAGGCGGCACAAACATTTCTTTTGTTATAAAATTCTGAATAACGACGTTATTAGTAACTATTTTGGTTATGGCCGCTATATCTTTCGTAGCTCTGTTGTAAATTTCACCAATATCATCATTTTGGTAAGTTGATCAATTTACGAAAATGTAAGCGTAAAATCATACAATACTACGAAAACTTATCAATCTTCTAGAAAATTAAACAATTTGCGGTTCTTGTTATTTTCTGGTGACATATATACATGTTAAGTATCTGGGACATAACACTGCAGGCTGTTTATTTATTCCGCTACTTTTGCTTGCATTATTTGATAACATGTTTACACAAGTCTTAACTACATGCGAGTTTAGCACTAACTCAACAACTGAAAAAAGTAGTTTTTGCTCGTGGCTTATGCGAAAAGTCCCATATAAAATTTCCCCTTGTCATATAAGGCTTTGGTGCTGATTTCCAAAAAAAAAAAATTTTGTTAGCCGGCATACCAAGCTTTCACTTTGACACTTAAAAATTGCGGAATGCTCCATACAAACTTCCACCTTTTAAGGGAAGTAGGGGTTACCCAGGTTACCATCTATCACCAAATAAAATTTCAACAAAATCCATTCAGCCTGTTAGGAGTTAAACCATAATAAAGAGACAAAGTTATTTCTCATTTATAACAATAGTATGGATGAGTTCATGTAAGCTGTGTGTTTTAAAGTGTATTATACCCAGAATGGTTCTTATATATGCATTTAATGAAATGATTAACACCTATTTAATATTTTATTCATATTCTATCTCAACTCAAAACATCTTTATTCAAATAAATCCTTCACAGATACTTTTGAATTGTCACTATCTGATATAATTAGACCAACTTTTTTGACTGATATGAGTCTGTATGTGCATATTATGTTACTCTAAGTTTCTATAACAACATTTGTTTTTAACCCCCGACGCAAAAAGAGGGGTGGCATCATAACTCCCGAACGCATGCAGTGATTTCAATTTAGTTTTTTTTTCTATTAAAGGTGACTTATGTGCGAGTGTTCTTAGACATGTTTGATGAAAAATCGGTTGAGCCGTTCAAAAGTTGTGAGGAGTGAAAGTGGGGAGAGTAACCGAATGACTGCAAATATACTTGGACTCAAATGAAACCACACTGAAATAAAAAATATCGACGATTTCCCCCGACGCAAAAACAGGGGTGTTATAAGTTTGACGTGTCTGTCTGTCTGACTGTGTCATCATAACTCCCGAACGCATGCAGTGATTTCAGTTTTCTTAGCTCCGTATGATGAGAAAATTATAATGGCAATCCGATTGTCCAGTGAGAGTATCAATTACTAGATCTCATCATCATCATCATCATCAGCTCATTAAACGTCCCCACCGAGGGGCACGAGCCTACCCGTATAGGGTGATTAGGCCTTAGTCGTCCACGCGGGCCCAGTGCGGATTGGACGACTTCACACACAACCTTCGAATCTCTTCGCAGGCGTGCATGAAGGTTTCCTCACGATGTTTTCCTTCACCGTAAGAGCGTCGGATAACGTACATATATTTTCCGAAAATTCGAAAATACATTGGTACGTGTCGGGATTTGAACCTCAGCCCTCCCGGTAGGAAGGCGACAGTCCACACCACTGAGCCACCGACGCTCTCTGAGCCACCGACGCTCTAGATCTCAGTCTTTGCAATTCTGCTAAAGATGATTTGTCATGTGGGTTATTAAATTGTTTTCTTTGGTCGAGGTCACAAATTGCTACACCATGCAAGGTTTTTACTCTACTTAAGGCCTAACCTACCTATAAAAAGTATGAAATAAAATTTAATTAAAAATTTAAAAAACAACGCGATTCCCCAACGCGACGTTTTTTTTTAGAATTATTAATAGATTCTTAGGTACTTTAACATAAAGTTTGTTTTATTATTTTTTACTTTTAAAAGGGAAATTACTTAAGTTCTTGTGTCGGGGGTTTTTTAAATTTTAATTTAATTTTTTTAACTATTTATATACTGTTCTTACACAAACAGAATACAGAAAAAGGTTTTGTGTAGATTGGATGCTTATATTTGATATACTCACTGAGATCCATTAGTTGCTGCTCCATAACAACTTCCACAGACAATTTTTGCTATACTTGAGTTATTTTGATTAATCTGTAAAAACAATCACTTTAAGGAAAATATTTTTTAAGGAAAATTTTAGAACCACAAACATAAAAATATATAAAAAAATTAGTAAACATGGGCTTGATGGTGCAGCAGTAAGTGTGTTCTATCGACATAAGTAATTATTGGAAGAATTTGCTGTCACATATGTGTCTGAAAATTCTTATCTAGAGTCCCTTCATGCTTCAGAAGGTATGTTAAGCCATTGCCTGCTAATAACTTAAATGCACTGGGCCAGTGTGGTAGGTTACAATAGAAACTCTTCATGGCCACACTTGGCAGGGACAGGCCCTAAATAATTAATATCAACTGACATTCACACAGTACCATCTAGCTCCAAGTTAAGCATGAAGCCTGTATTATGGGTACTAAACAATGGATAAACATAGTCATATATATATTTTTTGTAAATACATACATATTATCTGGGAAAACAATCAGACCATTACAAACAGATGTGTTCATGCACACAAATGTTTGCACTGCCTGGGGATCGAACCCAAAACCCTTGGTGTCCTTGGTGTAGCAGCCCATGTCTCAACTGCTACACCAAATGGATCATCAACTGCACTGGAAGTGCAGTGGAGAAAACCTAGGGAGAAAGTATAGTAACAATGCATCAAATCGAACCATGTTTTTTAATTTGTCTATATTATCAACTATACATCGATGTTTTTTAATTGATGCATCAAATCATTTCATAATTCTATCTAATTAGATACCATGTTTTTGATAAGTATTTTGTTTTGACAAAACTTTATTTACTCTAAAATTAATTTGACTTTTAACAGTGACTGTTGTTTTGAGTTGTTTTTTTTTCCATTCATATTTAAAATAAGGTGGGTGAGTATGTCAAAGACACTCAGATGTGTTCTGTACGCATATTAAACACTGCTTGTTTGGGCAATCGTGTTTCTTTGAACACAAAGCTTTTATCTTTTTATGCTGTTGTATAAAAACAATCAATGTTTGGACAACATCGATGTATTTTTTATATATAGATATTACACCAATACCATTATCCGATGCATAACATTGATGTTATTTTTTAATGTCCATCACTAATATAGCCCCCTGATGATGATGATAATAGTTAACTTAAATTGTGTAATTTAACATACAGTGGTTGAAGATGTTGCTATTTCTTCTTTCTTAGGTTCCTCTATTGGATTCCCATCTAAGTCTAATCTACGCTTATGTATATTATGTTCCATTTGTAAATGCTGTTCTCCTGATGAATCCATGGCATCTAACACTAAATCTGAAAAACAAATACTCACAATTTTATAGTTAAAGTCTGATATATACATTTTTCAAGATATTTAACTTCAGAAGTATAAATCTAATACTTACAATCGCATGAAATCCTAGGGATTACTATATCAAAATTTATTCTTAATTTTTGACCTTTTGTTGTATCAACAAACAGTTCTTCTGAGATATTAGGTGACATGTAAGTATAAAGTTCCGACATAAACAGCAGAACCATAACAATAGCGCCAGTCACAGTAACTGAAAGTTATAAAATATTTTATTAGAAAATTAGTAGAGATCTGTAAGGATGATATGATTTGAGTACTTACTGGCTGCACCAGTAGCAGTTTTTACTCTAAAATCTTCTAATGTTTTGGCATATGCATCAAATTGTTTAAATTTATCTATCAGCGCCGAAGTCATCTTGTGTTGTTTTTTTATTATTTATTGCCCTGAAGATACCTCTTCTTGCAGTGCATTGAAATTAGTTGGTTAGTTATGTTTATCTTAAACGATCTCAACAAGAACAGATAACCAGTAAATAATCACAAAACAAGTAAATATTTCTTGGACAGGACAGCAGGAGCCCGAGACGAGGGAAGTGATGGGGAGGTGTTTAAACTTTAAAGTTTGGGGGAGTGTTTTGGTTTATTTACTTTAATTTGAGTGACGTATTCATTTGACGTCGGTAAACTGACGTGTAGCCAATACTTTTTTTTTGATAATTTTAATATGAAGCTAAAGAAAATCCTTGTGAAATTATAAAAAAAAAATACTGTAGAGATCATCTAAAATATGTTAAAATATAAATGAATTCGTACTAAAACCAGGAAAATTGCAAGTGTACTCGGGAATGCTCATTCAGAGGCGTGAATTTGTTTCGAGCGACAGTTACGCTGGTCGGGATGTTGTCTCGCTCTACAATGACCATCAATTCCTCCTGTCGTATAATTAAGAATCCATCCTAAAATCAGTTCCAGTGTTGCCAACCCCAAAACAAATTCTTCGTACATAAGCAGCTAATAATTTCGTACTTTGACTTTCGAACCTCGTACATCTAAAAAAACGCTTTCAACATTAAAAATACTAGACAAAATAAAAAAATTGCCGTCTTCTTACTAAAAAAACATCACTTTGTGTTAGAGACGATTAACACGGAGGAAAAAATGTTTTATTAATCGTCGTTTTCTCGGTTGACACAGCTACAGACAATGATCGCCTAAATGCGTCCAATGGTTTTTTTGTGTAAAGGTTAAGTTCTGATGGATTTTACTAGTTTTTCATATGAAGCATGGTTACATTACAAAATCTCGTACAAAATTGTACGAGGTTGAAAGTGTCCTCGTACCTCGTGCGGAAGACCCCAAATCTCGTATTTGTACGAGGAACCTCGTACGTTTGGCAACCCTGATCAGTTCTGCAGTAAAGCATAGCTTTTGCCGAATTCCAGCCGAGATGCTGAAGCGGAAAACAGTCATTTTTTTAGTTCGACAAAGTACCTTAAAATAAATACCTTACCAATGCCTTATTAACCAGTAATTTATAATTTTGCTGCTAGTAGGCTAAAAATGTTTGCCGCCCCTACCAACTTTTAAAATTGAATACGTTAGTTTAGTTTATAATCTCATTAACGTTTGGGCACCGCCGTGCCGGGGGCAAAGACTAGCCAAGCAAAACGTAAGAGCACTATTAACCATTTCTCGAAGTGTTTCGTAATCTTTTTATATGTACCAGATTCATAGAGAATAACTCAAGTACGTGAGATTTTATAGATATCTAAAAGATGCCGATTTTGTCACTAACACAGATGATCAGCAAAATGTTTGGCTACTTCCTGATGTGCTAGAAAGCCGAAATATGGTTTGTAAGTAATCTGAATTTAGTATAAAACCAACAAAAAAAGGTTTACACGGGACTACAGATAGTAACAAAAAGACCTATTAATAAGTACTTAAGAAAAAATAAACACTAAAAAGAATTAGCAACTTACAAAAATAATTGAATTCCCATCCAATTTCATCGAAATTTCATGTAAAATGTTGTCAAGACAACAGGTTTGCCCTGTGAAAAATAAGCAGACCTCTAGTCTACACGAGTTACCACTTACTGATTGGGCTCTACATAAGATTTGATATTGTGCTGCAGTCATCAGTCATGCGCTCGCCGCACCGCAGCCGCGACCAAATAGCGCGTCGGATAATTCAATATTATTTTACTTCTAATATACTTCTATACTGTTATCTACATTCACCGTGACTTTCATTGGAAACACCTAAGCAAGAAAACTACCTCAAATTGGAGTCAGATATCTACAATTAGGATAACATATTAACAACTGATATCCTAAATTTGGTGACCACCGATTGAACAAGAGCAACCTGCAACCAATGTTATTCTGTACAACAAAGTCATAATTCAAGATGGGAATCGACCAGCGCGCCAACAGACATGAACCCTGCAAATGCCACGCCGACAGTCACAGAAGTATCAGGTATTGCGCTATCAATGCGGCGTAACCTTTTGGCGCGACAGACCACGCTTATGGTTTATCCACTTTCGAAACTGCAACGCACGATCTAAAAGAGGGCAGACCCAACTGGCATAACTTGTCATCGCTCTACTTGACAAGCAATGATATCGAGCAAATAGTGACCTGTTTACAATCCACCAGCCGAGACTACTACACACCCCTCAAAAACCGGCTTATCTCCGTGTACGAGGAATCCGAAGGCAGGCAGTTCCAGAAGCTGTTATCAGATATGGAACTCGGCGACCAAAAGCCAACGCAACTATTAAGCCGCATGCGAGACCTCGCACGAGAAAAAGTTCCAGAATCCACACTTCGACTCATGTGGATGAACCATCTCCCAGCCCACGTCAGATCGGTACTAGTCGTCAGCGACACCATCAGCAAGACTGCCGCACTCGACGAACTCGCACTAGTTGCCGACAAAATGCTTGAGCAAACGCAAGAGGTCAACGCAATATCACCACAAATGGCGCATCCATCACCGTCCACTCTTCGTTCCCGCCCACCATACCGACGGAACCATGTGCCATTCAGCCGTCGAACGCAGCGTGCCTACTATAACTCGCGTTCGCCATCTCGTTCACATACACATCACGCCACCGAGCAGCCACGTACCTGTTACTATCACCAAAAATTTGGACAGCACGCGAGGAAATGTCAGCCTCCTTGTTCCTTCAACAGACTACCAAATAAGCCAGCCAACATTGAAGAACCGTCGTCGTTAAACTAGACAGAATGTTAGATGTGGCGGGTTCCGACGTTCAAGCCCAATCATATCGTCTTTTCGTGACCGACAACGTATCTAGACTCACGTTTCTCATTGACACTGGTGCCAACGTGTCAGTCATCCCACGAAAGAAAGGGTCAACCAAGAAACCACTGTCATTCAACCTATATGCTGCGAACAACACGAATATAAACACTTACGGCGAACAAACACTCGAACTGAATATCAACCTGCGAAGATCGTTCAAGTGGAAATTCATTATCGCCGACGTCAGCAAGCCCATCATCGGAGCAGATTTCCTGTGTCACCATGAACTCCTGGTGGGCATGTAGCACAAACGCCTCATCGACAACATCACCAAGCTGTCAATCCACGCTCCAGGTTGCTACACTACAATGCCTACCATACGCAGCATCGATATTCAGCAATCATACCATGACATCCTAAGCAAGTTTCCTGGTATCACACGGCTCACATCAATGAAGCTCTCGCCTAAACACCGAGTAGAACACTACATCGAGATAACCGGTCCACCACTACATTGCCGCGCACGACCTATACCACCACATCGCTATAAGCAAGTTCAGAAAGAATTTGAATCCATGATGGAACAAGGCCTATGCAGACCAAGCAAAAGCCCATGGTCCATTCACGTCATTTCACGTCGTGCCCAAGAAAAATGGAGACCTACGAGTTTTCGGAGACTACCGTCGTCTAAACGCAATCACCAGACCAGATCGCTATCCGATACCGCGCATCAAGGACTTAACATACCAGCTCGCCGGCAAGACCATCTTCTCAACAATCGATTTAAATAGAGCATACCAACAGATACCCAACAAAGAGACCGATATTGAGAAGACTGCTATCATCACACCCTTCGGACTGTTCGAGTTTCCACGTATGTGCCCGGTACTAAAGAATTCTGGCCAGACCTTCCAACGATTCATCCATGAAGTACTCCGAGGTCTGAACGTTTTCCCTTTCGTGGATGATCTGTTAATCGCATTAGAGTCTGAAGAACAGCACCGAGAACATCTCCACGCCGTGCTACAACGACTCGATGAAGCCGGCATTACCATCAATCCGTCAAAATGTAATTTCGGCAAGAGCACAGTGAAATTCTTAGGCTACCAAGTTTCATCATCCAGCAGCATACCACCTCAAGACAAGGTCGAATCAATATCAAGCTGTCCAAGACCTAAAACAATTCAATAACTAAGAACATTCCTCGGTATGATAAACTATTACCGAGAACACATACCAAACGCCGCTTTACTTCAAGCTCCATTAAATAATTACTTACATGATTCTAAGAAGCGAGATAAGACCGAAATACAATGGACACCTGAAGCAATCAACGCCTTTGAAAAATCAAAACAATGTTTACAAAACGCCGCACTACTAGCCTATCCGCATAGTTCCGTCCCGATCGTCCTATTCTGCGACGCATTGAACACTTGTGCAGGCGCCGCACTTCAACAACGTGTAAAAAAACATGGCAACCACTTGGTTACTATTCAAAGAAATCCTCAATAACACAGCAAAAGTATAGTACCCACGACAGGGAATTACTATTCATCTACATGGCTATGAAACATTTCAGAAAAATGTTTGAAGGACGTGAACTCATAATATTTACCGACCACAAGCCATTAACATACGCGCTAACTAAAACAATATCCGATAGCGAAACCCCACGCCGCTCAAGACAATTATTATTCATAGCTGAATTTACAATTGATATCCGACACGTCAGCGGAAAGGACAACACAGTCGCCGACGCACTTTCACGCATCGAAACATTAGATTTTCCCTCGCAAATCGACTTCGAACAGCTAGCAGCGAAACAACAAGATGATACCGAATTACCAACATTACTGTAACAACCGAACATTCAACTTAAGAAAATTCAAATGAACAATAACAACATTTACTGCGAGACTTTAACTGCAAACATTCGTCCATAATTACCTACGTCAGTAGGTAGTCGAAAGTC
This sequence comes from Leucinodes orbonalis, assembly GCA_019425675.1. Lineage (NCBI taxonomy): Eukaryota > Metazoa > Arthropoda > Insecta > Lepidoptera > Crambidae > Leucinodes > Leucinodes orbonalis. The sequence goes on along the minus strand of PQWD01009986.1, from coordinate 82,466 downwards.
ATTTCGCCGTACGGCATTTGACACCGTGCACAAAGTCAGCCATTCCGGCATTCGGACTATGCGCAAACTCATGCAACAACGATACTTTTGGCCATCTATGAATACCGATGTCGGTAACTAGACGAAGACCTGCATTCCATGTATACGTGCTAAAATTCGAAAAAAACCCGAACGACTACCTATCATCCGCAGAGCAACGGCATAGTTGAGCGCTGGCATCGTTCGTTGAAAGCTTCACTAATGGCTAAACTGGACTTGAACGCGAAGTGGATCGACGAGCTACCCACCGTACTTATGGGACTACGTGCAGCGATCCGCACCGACACAAACACTTGCGCCGCGCAACTTACATATGGACAATCAATACGCCTACCTGGAGACTTCATCACCCCATCAACATCACCAGTCAAGATGGACCACGACTTCGTGAATCGACTCCATAGCTCCATAACATCACTAACGCCGACGTATCAACCGTATAGCAACAAGCGAAATATGTTCGTGCACACCGACCTATCGACCTGCAATCAAGTTTTCCTACGAGTCGACGCCGTACGAAAACCACTACAACCACCGTACGAGGGTCCATATCCGATCATCAAGCGCCACAGTAAATTCTTCGAAATCCAGCTGCCAGACAGAACCGCAACAGTTTCAATCGACCGATTGAAACCAGTCTACATTATCAACATCACACACAACGACGCTGAGCCAGTTACACAACCGCCAGCAACACCATCTCCATTAAGAATTCGTCTTATCCAATGGCCATCGGTTCTGCGATATACGTAACCGGCCCACTGCCACTTCGACTTGCTGATCCGACGAGCAATGTCGGTAACTAAAGTTCTCTTGCGGATAACTTAACTTCATTACGGATCTTATCTACTAGAGACGCCCCAAGCATAGCTCGCTCCATTGTTTGTTGAGTAACTTTAAATTTGTGCAACAATCCCGCAATCAGTGCCCATGTCTCAGTTGCGTATGTTATAAGTATGGGTAAGGCGCTTTGATCAAAGACTTTTGTCTTTAAGAATTGCGGAATCGTCGACGTGAAGACCAGCCAATTGGTATAGTTTGGCCCAAGTAAACGTATTTTCGCACAACCTCGAGAAGGACGCCATCGACGTATAGTGGTTGTGACTTGTGGCATGATATAGTCATTGAACATGACTTTCGTCTAGTCCAAATCCTGCTAAGCTCAACTCATCGGAATGATTCATTTAGGTTGTTCAGCATCTCAGCAGGCTCTTCCAATGACGATATCGTCAGCAAAACGAAGGTTAGATATATTATCTTCATTGACGTTCACGTCTCGTCTAGGCCAGTCCACGGTCTTAAAAATATTCTCGATTGCGTTTGTGAAGAGTATGGGGTCCACGGTTCTGTAGCCTTATCGAAACCCAGCCTGATCTGGTGGTTGGAATTCGTCAAGTCTTATTGAGAGACGATTCGTCATATCTTTGAAAAACAACTTAGGTATAGACGGGCTCTGAAGCGCTTTTAGTCCATAACTCTTCAAGATATTTTTATCACCTTGTTCTCCTCTTGATCCACCTTTTGAAGAACAAGATTACGACGCTGGACCACGTCTCCGGTGCAGTTTCCAAGTTCAGTGGATAACGGCATTATAGACCCCAAATAATGGCCTAGGGATGCGACGTCCACAAGTTTTTAGGAGCTCTGTTCTAAATGCCGTCATCACCCACGGCCCTCCCATTTCTAAGGTGCTCCAGTGAATTCGTTGTTAGGATTAGTCCTTACGATTAGGTACATGAAAACCGTCATTGAAATTGACATCATCATCGTTTGCAAAGTGAACGAACTCACGCGCGCCTAATACGATTAAATGGCGTGTAACTTTTTTATTTATTTTACTAAAACCGAAAATACTGAAAATCCCGGTTTTCGTGAAATAAATACCGGTATTAATAAGACCAAAATTTGGCCCGGCATCCCGGTATTTTCGATATCCGGGATCCCGGTTTGCGACCCCTAATAGTATGTTATGATGTGTATATATATATAAACTCTTATAGCTGATCTACAAAAAAATTTTAAATAATTCTCTTGTTTTCCGAGACAAAGCAAACTTATCTAGTTTGAATGAAATGTTAAATTTAACTTAACTGTTGGGCAAAAATAATGGAAATATCAATCTATCAGATCGGAGGGTTTTGTAAGGAACGCCTAAGGAAAATATACCAGATGTTGTGCAGCAGTGTCATCCTGTGTACTGGATAGTATTGCGTTCATTAATCAGCCTGTTTAGTGCAGTGTGGTGATATACATGAATGTGCCTCCAGTTCTCGGCAGCCCACTATTTCAGAACACGATAACGGTGCATGCTAAGAATCCCCGAGTAACGGATAGCTGCCTTAAAAAACTCCTATTGGCTACCTATAATGGATGCCAAATAGATACCTAAAATGATGGTCCAGCCGTAGCGTGCTACGGCTCTAGAAGAGTTAATTCAAATAAACTGGAGTGTACTAGAGTTATCGGAAGTAGTACAAGAGAGGCGGAGGATTCGTGAGAAGTTTACAGAGCGCCGACAAACAATGGTGCTTGTTCCAGGGAGAAGAAGTGATAAGCGTGGCGCTCGTTGAACAAATTTCACGAATAAGAGCTTTTTCCGGTAAAAGCTTACGGTTAAGCAGGGTAAAATCCGAAACGAGGATATCTGTTGGAGAACTAGGGGTGACCGACATAGCCCAGAGGATTAGCAAGTTGAAGTGGCAGTAGGCAGGGCACATATTGCGTAGAACCGATGGCCGATGGGGCGGAAAGGTTCTTGAGTGGCTTCCACGTAGCGGAAAGCGAAGCGTAGGCCGACCCCCAACCAGATGGCCGGACGAGCTGGTTAAGGTAGCGGGTAGCAGATGGATGTCAACTGCCCGTGGATCGAACCCGGAACCCTTGGTGTTGCAGTCGACCTCTCAACCGGGACACCAAATGGGTCGTCAATAATATTTGATGCATTCCTACTCGTACAATATGGGTATCAAATTAAAGGGCTCGGTAAGAGTAACTCAAAAACAATGTGACGTCACTCTTAATCCTATATGGAACATTTGTGTGCATGAACATGTGTGTTTGTAATGGTCTGGGTGTTTTCTGAACACTGTCCCATAGAAAAAAAAACACACAGAAACATAGTTACAAAGTTTGAATAGTGTAGTGCTCATAGTTTCGCAGAAAAAAGGTGTGACATACGGACGAACAGACAGACAGACGAGACGAATCTTAAAGAGTTCCTTTTTTGCCATTTGGCTACGGAACCCTAAAAGAGCAAAAACGAGTAGATCTGGATCGCTTCATTGTCCATACTAATATTATAAATGTGAAACTATCTCTGTCTGTCTGTCCGTCTGTCTGTCTGTTTGTTACGCTTTCACGCCTAAACGCCTGAACGGATTTCATTGAAACTTGGTATGTGGATAGTAGGTAACCTAGAATAGGTTTTAGGCTACTTTTTTTGTCCCGTTTTCACCCCCACTTCATTAAAATGGGGGTTGAAAGTTTGTATGAAACATTCCGCAATTTTTGTAGTACGACGCTGAAATTTAGTATGTGGGCTATTTGACAGGAACGAAAAAATGTGGCATTGTTTTTTTCAAAAATCCACCCCCAAACCCTTCCAAAAAGGGGAGGAAGTATCATATCCGATTTTTCGTAGTTTTAAGGTAGATTTTATTGAAACTTGGTATGTTTATAGAATAGGTTTAGGCTACTTTTTGCCCCGTTTTAAACCCCCACTTCCCTAAAATGGGGGTTGGAAGTTTGTATAGAACATTCCGCAATTTTGTAGTACGACGCTGAAATTTACAAAAAGGTATGGGAGCTGTAAGTCACAAGCAATAAATCTTTTATTTCTTTTTTTCGGAAATTGGCCCCATAAAGCCTTAAAAGAGAGGGGAAGGGGGGGATATATTTTCAGAAATTGTATCCAAAATCTTTTAAAATGGGAGGGGGAAGCCTATGTATAGTGATGTAAATATTGATATATACCCAAAACCTTTTCAATTTAAGGTAAGGAGGGGATCCTTTGTATAATGATATATATAAATAAATGTTTATATATTTTTTCAGAAACTTAATCCAAAACATTTAAAGTTGGGCGGAGGATTCCAATGTATAGTGTTGTGTTGTTGTGGTGTTATATATAAATATGTATATATATATATCAAAACCTTTAAAGTTTGGGGGAGAGGGAGTCCTTTGTATAGTAATATATGTTTGTATGTTTTTTTTCGGAAATAGACCCCAAACCTTTAAAGGTGTGGGGGAGAATCCTATGTATAGTTATATATATATATATATCCACAAAATTGAACCCAAAACCTTTTTAATTGGGGGGAGTGGGGGGGGAGGGTATCCTTTGTATAGCATATATATAAACATATGTACATATATATATATTTGGAAATGGACTCCAAAACCTTTTAACTTGGGCGGGGGATTCCTATGTATAGTGATATATATGTATACATAATTTTTTTTACAAGTTTAAACATTTTCAAGGTAGTAAGCCAAAAATAAGTATGATGGCTATTTGACACGAACAATAAATCTTGCATATTGAAGTTTTTGCAAATAGGCCCTTAAAGCCTTAAAAAAGGGGTAATTTATATTCAACTTTTCCCAGTTTTAAAGTGAAAAGCAAAAAAGTGGTATGCGAAGCGAAAAAGAAGAAGAAAAAGCAGTGTTGCAGTATGAAAATTATTCTGTTTTCGTTACCAGGAAAGTGGAGCCATGTTATCCGGAATTTAACGCAAGCGAATCCGCGGGCAGAAGCTAGTAGATATATAAATCACACCGTTTATATCCGGATAAGTTTTTAAAAATATAATAGGCATTTTCAAAAGTATTTTTATTGGACTTTTGTTCTGCACATGAGCACTGCTCTAGACAAACTAGCGTATAATCTAGTATGGCTACCGGGTTATTGGGCATCGGATGATTAAGATCCTATATCGCACCAGACGGCATTTTTAATATCGCACCTTTCATATTATAGGGGCACAATTTGAAAAACATGATTGTTGGGAAAACGCGTTTGAAGATTCTTGAGAGATGCGCTCACAAAATAAGTCATAAATAAATTAAAACATTAATTGCAAAATAATATAATATTATAAGAGTATGTCCGTTAGTTATGATTTATACTTATCGCATATTTAGTTTATCCCAGCATTTAAATTATATGCCACTTTTACTCGGAAATATGAAAAAGGCATAAACTTAGTTTTCACGGCTTTATTGCACGTTCTGACTCTTTCTTTCAAGAGTGTCATGTATATATGTTGATTTTGGCCCGTTTATAAGTAAAACTCAAAAATGCTATTTTTTGAGATGTGCCCCTATATTATGAAAGGTGCGATATGTTCAGTAGTATCTGACTACTTTGAAGAGAGAAAATTTCAAAACAGTTACTGCCACACCAGCGGTAAGTCAAGTAATGTTATCGCCGCACCATAGGCAAGATATGCATAGGATCTATTTAACCCGAAAACGCAGTAAACGTGTTTAGGAAAAAGAAAGTGCTCTAACGGGCAGGGTTAGGTTGACCCTGCTAAATTCTTCTGATATTTATCTTCTTTATCTATCTCTGTTATTGTGAGTTCTGTTTCATTTACATAATTATACTTATATATACCTAATATTGTTTAACATAAAAGTACATTATTCATTAAAACACATGTTTATAGAATTTACTTTATTTTCAATAAGTTTGTTTATAACCTAAATTATACATAATATGTACTTAATGTAACATTATCTTTACCGCATGTAAAGGCATGTGATTGATATGAACAACTGAATGTTCTAAACATCAACTTAGATTTTGCGTTTAGTTTCGGTGAATTTGTTCAATATTTTAAACAAAAGATGCACAGAACAACATAATATAATGTTAAGAATATTTACTGAACAATGTTGACCTGCCACAATTTTTTTGTAATTATTAACATATTGAGTATTATTTACACGTGTTTACAGTCTTTTAACTAAATTAAAGAGATCACTTCTTAAAATTGAAACCTTCACCCGTAGGATCTAAGATCCATGGGTAATTGTTGGGGCATTCCATACAGGTAAACAATCGCAGTGTCTCTCCTGGCAATTCCCGAGTAGTTAGCGGGCAGGCATTTGGCATGAGCAGTAGGGTTGACCTTTTACGTCACATTTGTCTTGTTTCCATTCCACAAAGTCTCTGAGTGATGATAATTCTGTTGGGTTTTGCATCCATTGAATAACTTGAAGTAATGACACGAAGTAGACATCATTCTTTTCTAACATTTCTTCGATAAACTTAATGAGCTCATCTCTAAACTCCTTCTTAGACTTTAGCCATGAAGCATGGAAGTGTAGACCAAGAGGAGCACGGTTGGTAGAGTAGTGGCGGTTGAAATTGTGACGCAAAAGCCTCGCGAACTGCTCACCAGTTTGGATGTTAGAACAAGAATCAACCACATGGCAACCTGGTAGGGATTCATCGAAGGTTGGGTCATCTCTTCTATCTAATTCATTCATAACCATTTCCCAGACTGGATGGCTTCTTGATGGGCAGTTGTGCGCGTTGCCGTTGCACTTGTGTGGCATGCGGAAGTATAGTGTGTAGGGCCAGATTGGTACGCGGCCGAGAGGAGCAGTGATGGACGCATCGTAGACGAAGTACTGGTCAGCCATCATTTCGAATTGTTTGTTGCCTCCTACTCTGAGGTATGGAGCGCGAACACCAATAATAGAAGCATCTGTCAGATTAGAGAAACGTTCGAGGATAAGACGTGCACCAGCCATTTCAGCTAACCAATCATCGTAGCTACCGCTGGTCCAGTATTGTGGATCGTCCTTGTGTGTGATCGAAAAAAGCTATATTCATGACCTTTGCGATGTAATTCTTGAACAGCGGCGTAATTAGTGTATTTATGTGAAACAAAGAAGGTACCCCGAATTTGGCAGCCGTTAGGATTGTGGCGATTTCCATTAAAGATTTGGTCATACAAGTCGATGTTGTCAACATTAACGGCTCCATTGAAAGTAATAGTTATCATTTGAGGTACTTGATTTGGTTCGATACCACCGGGAATACGGTGCCGTCAGCAGAACAGAAACAGTCAGGTAGGGTACATTGTTTTGGATCACAGTCTGGTGCTCGGTTCGGATCTAAATCGACGGCTGCAAAAAGAAAATAGAACATATGATAAATAATGGTAATACATCAATTTCTTTTTACATAAACACTATTTTACAGTTTTCATAAAAGTAAACAGAGTTGGTTTTATAAATTACGCAGCGGGATCAACTTACTGCATGCATCTCATCGGATTCATCTTTGCAGTCAGGTTTGCCATTACAGAACAGCTCTTTTTCGATACAGTCACCATTACCGCAGCTAATTTTCCTTCAGGGCAAATGGGTTCATCCGTTTTTAAGATGGGCAATACTTTTCTTGGTTCTGAAAAAAAAAATGAGTCAGTATTGAAGCAAGTCAATTTCACTTAGCTGGGTATGTTGCAGGTGACTGGCAATTGTCTTAACTGGCGTTTAATACCTCGTCTGTGTAACTATGACGATGTAACTGTGTTATAAAGGGTCAATAAGAATCGAGTAAAGAAGACTCGGCAAAGCATGAAAGGATGTTGAAGTGTGTAAACAACTTTAGGAAAGAATTAATATGTTTTTTTTCGATGAATTAGGTTTATGAATAAGAAAGAAATTATTAGGCCGGTAAATATAACGGATTAGATCATGAAAAAAAGTTTTAAATGTACGCTTATGAAGGCGATTTTAAATATATCCCATAAGAGATAAAAGTAATGTAGTAATGTAATTACTATAAGGGTGAATGTAAATCGGACCTTAAGAAGAAATTTAAGAATACTGGGAAAAGATATATAATGGCGTTTTGAGTTCCATTAATGGTTCCATTTTATTAATACTTTTATTATTACTATCATTGAAGTATTGAAAAAATTAGAACGCTATGGAAATCACAACAGTGTTATCAGATCAGAAAAAATACTTTCAAAATTATTCACAGATAGAAAAATTTGGAGTAGTTATAATTAATACAATTAAAGAAACTAATAAGCGTTATTTTGGTGTATAATACATTAACATATGTGTTAGATTTTATGGTAAGGTTAATATGGTTAGGATAATAATTAAATAACAATAGCCTATATTAATATTATTTATTAGTCAGTTCAAGAAAAATTAAGCTAAGCGGTATTTGTTAATCGAATAGAAGGAACAGAAACGTGTGTAGTGTTTGTGTGATTTAGTTGGTACGACATATTTACAGTAGATTCGTTTGATATGTTTCCTGCCAGTGCTTTTTTACTAAAGTGAACCGCCCAAGTGTAGACATAGTTTGAAATTCTATGTCAAATAAATTATTGTAAATTTACTTTCTACTGAATAGCATTAACAATCTTCTCCGGCTTATGGTAAATCAGAAAATAATTATTTTGTAAAAGTTTAACACATAAAATTAGAACTTTAAATAGCCGTGTCTGAAGAATGTAATGCGAACCAACGGTCGGTCCGGCGCGCGGCGCTCCCGCCGGGGCCTCATGACAATATCCTAGACTTACAGTGCGACGCGGCCCTTCACCCAAGCCAAGTTGCTCGCTACGCGCGAATAGCTTCTATTTCGGCACTTACTCTCAAGTTTGTCACAGAGTTGGCCATGCTTTACCCTTCCAGTCGCAGGTTTGTTTATCGAGATCGAAGCCAGTCCAGATGGGCAAGTGATCTGTTTAAGGACCTGACCTAGTGCACCTGCATTAACAAGAAATCCAATTAATATAATTTATTGAACTAGGAAGCGGTCATCCGGAAGGCTGGCTCCAACTTTTACTATTTCCGAGTCGTTGTCGGTGGCGGAAGTCGAGCCTTCGTATGACCACTTCCCGCAGTACACGGAACTTACTTTCTAATTTATCGCAATTCTTAACGTTTGTTTTCCAGTCAACAGGTTTGGCGGTCGATATCGAAGGCGAGACCGCCTGGGCACCGCACTGAGCGCGGCCTCGTGACTCCGTCTTCCCGCCTTTGTCGCACCTGTACACAGCCATGCCCGGCTCAGTATAACTCAAGTACTGTTAAAAGCCGCTTGAAACTTTTAAATATAATTCAGATTATTCATAGAGAAATATAATTGCACGAAATTCCAGTAGGTTGTAAGTATAGGTATAACCTGTTGATGATAAGAGACTTTAACATTTAATATGTGTAAAAATAAGATCATAAGCCTAATACGGCCCACTGCAGGTGTACTGGTCTTACCGTCTATAGCATAGCTATGGGGAAATAGGGCTGTAATGTAACCCACCCAACACGTGGACCCAATGCGTATTGGTGGTCTTGGTAATTGGTGTTAACAGAATACCCATCCTAAGCTGTAAGCCGGTAAGTCTGTAACCGTCTTGTTTTTTGGACAAAGAGGTGATTCAGCCTGCAATGGCCTATTCAAAATGGGAAATATCGTACAAAGTGACGTTTCCCCGCGGGTTTCGAACCCACGATCCCCGGGTCACGCAGCGATCTAGCCGAACCACAGAGGCAGTTAGTTAGTTAAAACTGATATTGCTTCAGGTAATTAAACAATTGTCAGTCAAAGCTAATAATAATCTTCATAGGTCCATCCCACAGATTTCCCAATACAGGAGATGGGGCAAGCCGCGTTTAAAGTGCGACAACTGTAAGCTCAACGAGCATACACTGGCTACCAGTTTACGCTCTGTGAGACGAGTCAAGACGCATGAATATCAGAATAAATTACCGTTTTTTTTCCAAAATGCCATCCTGTGCAATTGCAACATGCCATCATCGCAATGAATCAGTAAATTTACCAAGAAATATAATAACTTTCACAGGTAAGAACCGAAAAGAAATTGCGACACTGGGACTGCCTATAAACTTGGCGGATTATCCAGTCTAATGTATATTCTGATGTCTGTGGTCCATCCATTCATAAACCTATATTTCTCCATTGGCATAGGATGCAAAAAGGGTTTTGACCTATAAGGTCTATAGGATATTAATAGAATGCCATATAGAAACCGCTTTGTTGATGTAGCTTTATGGAGCATGAATATTACTTACATGGCCAGAAATATCTGTATATGCATTCACGTCACGTGCGCCTATCACGGACTTGAATGTCATCGCATACCGAATAATGCATTATACCATACTGTATACCTGATTATACTATTGACTTATACAGTTCCATTGGATGGTCTACCATAACATAGCAGAAAGTTTTCACATATCGCAAAACTACACTTTGATTCATGAAAATTTTTCTTAAATAATTTTCATCGATGTAATAGCTTAGTCATAATCAAATTATGTATTTTAAACTTGTATTCTATTAATGACATAAATTATAATGTGTCAGTTAACGTTTCAATATTTTTATCTTATTTTTTAAGTTATGATGTTAGATGGGTGTTAATGGGAGGTTTCGGACTAACCTGACGACGTCGCGGCAGTCGCCTTCGATGGTGAGGCGGAAGTATTCGTCGGCGGGGCGGCCCTCGCACAGCTGCTCGGGGTTCACATCATCGCCACCAGATTCCTCATCTTGTCTCTTGACTCGCGTTTCGCCTTGTACTGAACATAAGATTTTCACATAAGCCGTCAAGTAAACACAACCTATGTGGAAATGGTTTGGACGTCAGCCTCTACACCAAGGGTTTGATCCCTATTGACATTGTTTGTATACCCACGTCTGTATTGGTATCTTCATCTGTCTGTGATATGTATGTTTTTAAGTATTTAAAACAGTGTGTAAGTACCTATGTATATTGGTTACCTATAGCACAAGCTCCTCGCTTAAATACAATGTGTGAATGTCAGTACATTTTTTGTATATCTATTTAAATACTTTTTATAGGACGGTAGGTGTGCCATTCCAAAAGTGCTGGAAATGTATGAATATCTGCTAACGTGCCAATGTGAACCTGTGGTCCTTGGCCCAAAACGTACACTAAATCAGCAAGAGTTTTATTCAGCAGAAGGATAAATTATTAAACTTATGTATAATGTTTCTATATCGCCCGGACACAAATCAGAGAAGTTAATGTTTTAGTCATACAGAAACTTGAAAAATATTCGAAATGATGTACGTAAAGACAGGGCCTTTATCCTATTGGAGGCCCTGGGCATATTAAAATACTGGCGCCCCTATGACTTTGACAGATGTAGGAGAGGAGGGGGCTTGAGAAATTATGTATATTGAACTAAAAGGGGGCCCCTATTGTTCGCAGGGCCCTCGGCAAAAACTGGGAAAGAGGGGCCTGCGTAAAAAATAATTTTCTTATTGTATCCCAGGTTCCATTAACCGAATGGAATTTACTGTAAGTTCTCAATCATAGTAATAACATTATAATTTATTGGTTTAATTATTACTCAGTGGATAGAGTAGATATTAATTTATATGCATTTGCAAACAAAATGTGGCCTCCTCTATTCTACGTTTTAACAAATCCTAGCCCATATTCGATTCCGAATCCTATTTTATATCTGCAGTAATATTGTGTTATAATAATAATCAAGCTCTAAAATTAATGCAGTCATAAACTGCATACATTGCGTTTTGAAAGCTGATTCTTATTTGTACGCAAGATTAAACAGTTTAACCCTTGTTACATTTATTTATGTAAGTGAGTGAAAAAGGAAAATTTTGCTTCGTTAAGGCAGCGTTAACATATTTATTAGGTAACGCAACTTAGCGTAAGCAACGATTACAACATAGCGAGTGAAGGAATGTAGTACCGTTTCATTGCGACGCTGAATGCCAAGCCAACCGAGTATGCTGGCTCCCGTTGATTGCTTGAATATCCCTTACAAAAATTAGGAAATCTACAAGGTAAAGCCGTTTTACTAGTTTCAGTAAGTTATTCGACGAGTAAATATCCTAAATCCGTAGTACATCTCGTAAAACCTGTTTTTTGTATATATAGATGACACATAATGTGGTTCGTAAAACCGGCTTTGCATAATAGATTGTTTCTAGTTAGAGCTACATTCTATAAATGACTTGACGTCGGCATTGAAAGTTGAAATGTCGAGAAGAAATCGAGGTCAGCTCGGCCCAAGTAAACGAGCCACGTCAGAGCCGGCATTCGTTTATTGTTGCTGTTGACCTGTCAGTGCGCTGCACAGTGCACACGCCAAATGCACTCAACTCATAGGCATGTAACTCAATGGTACCAGCTTATCCACTTTTCTTTAGTCCTTGCGTGAATTGCGCAATTGAAATATTAATTAGTACCTACCTCACATATTTTTTTAAGATCAATAATATTAAAAAAAATTCTTATTAATGCATTTATTTTAATTTTACAGAAAATGCTGAATAAATTTATAGTAAATATACACGTTAATTAAGATTTATATTAAGCATAATAATGCATCACCATAAAATCTACTTACATTTGTTAAACAAGTTGATTTTAATTAAAAAAAATGTATATTAAACTTTAATGTCTGGTGATTGCCAATAGATTCCATTTTTTTTTTATATTTATTAGAATATTATTTACGTGGTGAAGTAAGAAGGCGGGGTACTTACTGTAGTAGGCGAGCAACAGTACTCCGAGACACAAGCACGCGTGTCGAGCCATGGCGCTCGGCGTTGACTGGCCGTTGCGTCGCGCGCCGCCAAGAAAGTGCAAGAGGTGTCCGCTGCCCCTCTTCACCTATTTATATAAGCAGGCAGGGCGCGCCAACAGCACGCTGCGTCCTCTTCCAACTACGGCTCCAGGCGGTGTAAGCCAACGCACCACCACTCAGCTTTTATTAACCATTGGGCGACATTACATGGAATTAACAATATTATAATGATTATTGTCTACATCTTTAGCAAATGACTAATTTCAGGGTAACGTCACCTTTTAGCACCCTCTAATGTTTTTACGCAAGCAACTTTCTCTCATTTTAAAAATAGTCATTCCTGTTTTCTAGATATATATTTTTCATGATTGATGACATTAGAAAGCCTAGATGTCTGAATAACAAAATAATATCGTGATCTAACGTAGATACATACCACATTTTAAAATTCTTTACTTCTGATGATGAATTGATGCCTAGATTTTTTAGTACTTATTGGTTTTTGACTTCATGATAAGAATTATCAAGCAAATATAAGTTACCATTGCCAAACTAGTTTGATAAATATTGATGGAACACATAACACCTGGTATTTTAACCTTTCAGTGATCAAACAGGTTTTAAACATAATATTATTAGCTTAGAGTTATTGTTACTATTGCTAGGTTTTCGAAATCCTTAAGATTCACGGGCTTTCGTATTGGCCAGGTCCTATCTATCTATCTATCGGGTTCTTCCAATTACTTGGGTGCGGGTATCGGGCGGTTGCCCTTTTCCCAAACTTCTTCTCGCCAGTATGTACTTGACGGTGTTTTTGTTCTAATGTTGCCTGTTTAAGGCTTGCCATCATTTTTTTTTCTCCCACTTTTCTTGCGGAGAAGTCAGTTTGGTGTTTTCTCAGGGTTTCGTATACGGTGTGTAATCATCGTTTCACACGAGATCTAGCTCCTGGGCGTAAATCCCACGACTGATCTACATGCGCGAAACGATGCGAATTCTCGGTCTTGGTATTCCGCCTTGTCTGGCTATAGGTCTTCAGTTGTAATCTCTGCCCTCGCATCGGGGTCCAACAGGATCTCTCTGGGTAATGGTCGTCCGGGGGCGTCGGGAGGTGGCCAGGTCCTGTGGAAGACATGTGTAGGGTCGGAGCCAACAGCATAGAGGCCATTTATTGTTATTATTAGGGTCATTGTTGTTCTAGTTTCGTATTCTAGTACGTATGTATTAAAATAAAAAAATGCGTATGTATGAATAAGAATTTATACATACGCAGTTTATAAATAAAAAAAAGTTACAAGTTTGGATACTCTTTAAGTAGGAAAAATTGATAAAGAATTAAACTTTCAAAAGAAAGAAACTAATGAAAATTCAATATTATTGATATCTATAAACTTTTCAATCTAATAACAAACGACAGATTTCTTTTTAACATACTTGTTCAAAGAACTCACTTTTGCTTGTTAATGAAACACCTGTTTTATTCAAATACCTATAATTATGTATGTCAATGTCAAATAGAGGTAGGAAGAAGAACCAGAAAAGCAGGCGGCAGAGTTGTGAAATCCACTTTTATTATCAAGCGTGATAGACGTATCTGTTTTTTAATATCATGTCGTAAATAAACTTTGTACATATATCAATACTTGCGCCTCGTGATCCGACTTTCTATTTACGTAGATACACCTACCTACAGCAATCTTATTCAAATTAACCAGGTAAATTATACCATTTTTACTAAGATCGTTAGGTTAGCATGGTATATAATATATAGATTACGGTCTATGTAAGGTCACTAAATCTCTATATGTTTCGATCAATTGGCGTGTGCTTTAAGCCTCCTCATATTTGGAGATATAGCTATAGGTTGGTGAGGATTACAGCTTGAAGTTCAAGCTGTAATCCTCACCTCTGGTGCACGCAAACGGTAAGGTCTATCGAATTGGTTTAGGTTCCAAAAATAGTCATGAAATAGAACCAATGACATGCCAAATTTGAGAAATAGTACTCAAGAGGTTACCGAGATATTAAAGGTAACGTGGTGAGGATTATTGCTTGAGCATTTGAAAACTTGAAATACCTGTGAAACGCCTACGATTTTCGGTTTCAAGTTTGTGCCAAAAAATAGTACTGAAATAGTCGTATTAAGTGAAAATATATTTGAGCTGATTTAATTCGAAAATAAAAAGTTAGTTTTCCCAAAATTTTGTGGAGGTACAGTCTTATACAACATATTTTAATTCACTTGATATATTTTTCCTAACATAGTCTTTGGTTCTATAGACAGATGCGCGCCAACTTATTTATTAAAGTGCTATACTAAAAGTCGCAAAATTTTATTTAAACGCATGGACGTTTAAAGAAATAAGATTAATGAGAATACTTTATACTCAAATTTGGCATATCATTGGTACTATTTCATGACTATTTTTTGGAACCTAAACCAATTCGATAGACCTTACCGTTTGCGTGCACCAGAGGTGAGGATTACAGCTTGAATGTCAAGCTGTAATCCTCACCAACCTATAGCTATATCTCCGAAACTAAAGTGGTACTATTTTTTTGACTTGTGGTACTATTTAGTACTATTTTTAAGCGTTGTCAAAATTCGTTTTTATTGCGATTTCAAATATGAGGATTACAGCTTGAAGCACACCAATTGGCGGGCATTAACTTCTGACAAACAATATTTTTTTATTGTGTTTCCGGTGATTAATAGAACGATGATGAAAAAACTGAAGTTTTATCAAACTAAGAGCCTATTCATGTTATCCAATAATGGTTATAGGCAGATGAATATTCATATTCATTGTCATCTATATAATAATATAATCTCTTGTTCCTTTATTTGAAAATATCAACATAACGTTTTTACCTTTAAAGATGAATATACCTACCTATTTAAAAGTACCTACTGAGCAGGTTAACTACTCAAAAGGTATTTCACAAGCTATATTTTGTTCTTGTCTCATTCTTATTATAGGTTAAAACTATCCGTAAACATCTACTGCGAGATGAGAAAACACAGAATATAGCCCCAAAGGTATTTATTACCAAAATGGAAGATTTATATAATTAATCCAAAATCTACATAGTTTCTGATTAAATAAATACTAGCTACTGATTTAATGTAGAAAACTATTTTAGTTTCAAAATATATGCCGAACTATTTCGTGGAAATGTTAATATATTCAGAGGTCGCGAATACTTGCCTACATGATATACGTTACCTAAGAGTCAAGGTTGACTATGCGAGTAATAATGATCAGTGTAAAAAATATTTTAATATAAACCTATTATATTTGATACAATCATATAAGTCGCGACATTTGAAGACCCCTACGTACTACTACTACTGGTAATGAGTTCTGTTAACGATTGTAGATTTTAATCCCGTTTTAATCCACACATTATTCGAATATGTACCTATATACAGATTGTTGAATATAAGCGATTCGATTGTCTATATTAATATATTTTTTTAATTTTATTCACTCAACCGCCTCAAACATAATAACATAAGGTCCTATAAGTACTTAAGATCTCCAGAATTTATTGAAGAGTTGTTTTGCTTTAATTAATGAAAATTCAAAAAATGGTGTACAATCGCCGGTTAGATCGCTGTGTATTGTGTTTTAAAAAGTATAAGCACAGCGGTCGCACTATAAACTATTCGTCTATGAAAAGAATCACGAAAACCATCAATGACAAATAAGAAACAAATGTATACCATCATCAGCTCATTATACGCCACCACCGAGGGGCATAAGTCTCCCCGTATAGAGTGTAGTGTATTGTATCCATAGTCATTCACGCGGGCCAAGTGCGGATTGACTTCACGCAAAACCTTTAAATCTCTTCGCAGGCGTGCGCAGGCAGCGTCGGATAAACGTACATATACCTAATTTCGAGAATTTGAAAATACGTGGTGGGTGCTGGGATTTGAGCCTGCACACAGATCGGAAGGCAACAGTTAACACCAATGAACCACTGACGCCCTAATAATAAAACAAATAAATCACTGTTCAACCTATTGCAGTCTACGGCGGTACATATCCCGGTCCTCCGCTTTTCTCATTCTGCCTCCACCAGCGACCTTTCGCAAGTCGTCGGTCCATCGGGCTGGAGGCGGACTAGACGCGGTCTCCACTCTAGAACTCGTCTGCTCCAAACGGCCATCGGTTCTGCGACAAACGTGTCCACCCCACTGCAACTCCGAGGATAGCTCGCTCCGTTGCGCATTGAGAGACTTGAAACTTGTGAACTAATCCCGCAGTCAGTGTCCATGTCTCGATGCGTATGTTAGCACGGGTAGGACATATTGAAAATGAAAATGAAAAAGACTTTTGTCTTTAAGCATCGTAGTCTACAAATGCCATACACAGCGGCTGGTTATACTCTTCGGTTTTCTGTATAAGCCGCCGAACAGTATGGATATGGTCCACGGTGCTGTAGACTTTTCGAAACCCAGCCAGCTCCGGTTGGAATTTGTTAAGTCTAATGGCGAGACGATTCGCTACAACTCTGGAAAACAACTTATAGACGTGGCTCAGAAGCGCTATCGGTCTATAATTCTTCGAGAGTTTTGTCAGCCTTCTTGAAGAACAAGACGACAACGCTTCTGAATCACGCCTCTGGTGTAATTTCCTGGTGGAAGACGGCATTAAAGAGCTCAAATTTTACTCTATAAGCGGGCTTTTAGGAGTTCTGACGTAATACCGTCATCACACAGGGCCCTCCCATTTCTACGTTGCTCCAGTGCTGCACTAATCTCGCTAATATCAACATCTGGGATATCCTGCGTATAATGGCTTCTTAGTGAGGCACGTGGATAAAAAAATAATGAGAAAGCCCTAAAAGTAAATCATGACATATAAATAAAATTGGAGTGTCTGTTTGATATAAATAATGATGTCGAAATAACTTTTCTTTTCATCCATATATTCAATATTTAGGTAAATACGCAAAAATATATTTTTTAAATTTTGTCTGTTTGTTCCAGGTAAACTCTGGAACGGCGGGGTCGCTCTGGTCAGGACTTTATTTTGGCCGGTAGGTAGCTGATGTAATAAGGAATAACATAGGCTGTTTTTATTTAAAATTATTAATACGCGGGGAACAACTGGTAAATATTAAATTGAAATACACGTATTTGCTTGAAAAGTAAAAGAGACTAGTAGGGAAACATGCAGTCTTGTGTTATATCCGGGTGTTTCGGGTTATGTAACGCGCGAGGATCGAGGTGTGTCGCTGACGGAGGAGCGCGCGGGGCGCGATCCGTCGCTGGACGTCTTGCCGAGGTCGACCTCTGCATCCGTGTCCGAACTTATATTTTTAATTAAGTCAATATATTTAGGACGCCTCACTCAACTAAACTTAACATGAGTATTTTTAATTATTGCAATATATTGTCACATTAACACGAATCTTCTTTTTAGTATTCAAGACTTTGAATACTTATATATTTCTTACATAACATGTAGTATTAGCACAATTTGAAAACTTAAATATCGTACGGAGTCACTTGTCATGTCATTGATTATTTAGCTAGATCTTACATTTGCACTTTCACGAGATGCGTTGTTTGTTGCGTAAGGAATTGAAGATTTAACATTTAAGCTATGAGTATCGGTTAAAATTGCTTACCTAAGCTTTATGGTTGTTACATAGATATTCGACCGATTCGATCTAACTTCCAAGTTAGATTTTTTTAGTATGATTTATTTTTATATCTATATTATGAACTGGCGTTACTTACCTACTCGCAAAGATAAGATTGATTTATTATCAAAGTATAAGTAAGATTGCCAATGGGCGCTTAGATGATATTGACTGAAACATTATTTTTTTGGAATAAACTATTAAATCGATACATAAGGTATTTATACAAGTGACGCAAAAATAATAACTTTCTTAAGGTAATGAACTGTTAACTGGTAAATCCCAGTATGCCTACCGATGTCGCAGCAAGTAGGCGCGCACGAGTCAAGGATTCTACCAGATATTTCCTTTCACTTGCGACAATGCATACCTATATACTTATACTTAACTACCTAGTTAATCTGTACAACACCGTATGGTCGATACTTTTGCGTATTCAATACTTGTAGTTAAGTAAATACATCATTTATAACGAAGGCCGTTTGATCGCTTCGCAGGCAATACACGCAAAATACAAAATAGGTATAGTACAGCTTTATTCTTCGTGCCGATCGGTATCTAGGAAATCCTGACGTTAGATTTTAGAATAGGTCAGTTGATGCACGATCAAACAAAATCTGCCTCTTGTGATTATCTAACTAATCGACAAAAACCCTCTTTTTTAATTATATAGAGTCTATAATATAACCAACAGATTTACTAATATTATATACCTAAGCTATGATACTTGTATTTTTAAAGTAGGTAGCTAATTAATTTTGGAACATGCGACGAATGTGCAATGCGTATGCGCTGATTTCTCAGAAACCCAAAAAGGTGTAACGTGTTTTGATCCTTGAGAAAACGGGTTGTTTTCTACATATGTACATCATACAGGAAAAATATTTATGGTCTGATTATTCATGTTAGGCTGATCTGCTACACGATTTGGTACGAGTATAATAACATTTTATTATGTAGTAATTTCAATTAAATTCCTGTACAAGAAAGATTTCAAAAACTGAAATTGGTGTTGGTTTGTATTTTTGGTTTGAAATATTTATTTTAATTAGTATGTGTACTTGTGGAAATTTTTCTACTACATATATACTAGGCTAAAGGCTCCCACGAATATTTTGTATTATCAGGGGACCTTAGGTAACCCGCGGTTGTGATTACGGCTTGCAATCGAATATTCAAATTATTTGTATATAAAATCTTTTCGATTATTCGAATATGCTAAAGCTATTATTCGAATATTCTACGGCACTAATTAAATTGGACATTGTTGTGTTGCCGCTGTATCATCGAAATGCAGTTGAAATCTTTAAATTAATATATTTAATAATGGACGCACGTTACGGCTGAACAATCACCTCTCAGAATTAGAAGAAGAACTAAGTCGTTTTAACTGGCAGGTACTCCTTGAGGGTGGTGCAGGTACATGCGCCGAAAGTGTGGTGCAGGTACTATCTTCTTCTTCGAGTCCATAGGTAAGATATCCTCTTTCAAGAAAGTGGCCACAGCTATAGCACTATCCGACGCTACTATTAAGTCACGCATGAAAGTAGTTGCTCCATGGATTGAGGTGAATCCCTGCAGTCGCAGTGAACTATTGACAGCTCAAGGAAGCCTCACCATATTTTGCCTAAGGCTGCCAACCTGTCGTAACAAGGAAAAACAAATTATTCCTTGTTACGACTAAGCTTGGGCAGTAACGGTGAGATCGTCTGCAAAAAAATTCCTTGTGTCAGGTGTCATTGGCTGATCATTGGTGTAGATGTTGAACAATGTGATTGCTAAAACATTGCCCTCTGGAAGCCCATTTCTCTGGCGTCGCCACGTACTGCTACTGCCATTTATATAAAACTGCCGGTAATTCAAAATTTCATTAAAGATTTTAGACGAAATGCATACTTTCGTCACACTCAGAACTTTAATTATGAGCCTTCTCTACTGATGTTAATTGTATTATACACGGCAGCTATGTCAACAAAAACAACTCCAGTAATTCTTTGACGTAACACTCTCAAGAAGAAGTATGAAATTTATAAGGAAGTATATCCCCAGGCCCATTTATGGCACAACTTCGACCTTCTACAATGTTTATGAGGGACTTTAATGCTTAAGTGTGAGAACAAGAACGCGGCGAATCGTGATAAATTAAGATGTTTTATCTAATTTTAATAGAGAATTTGTGATGAAATTTACCATTACTTGCAATTTTTTATTTATTTTGATTAGAAAGAAGAAAGAAAGGGAGGAAAGGAAGGGGAAGGGGAAAAGTAAAGAAGATAACATTGTTTCTTCAAAGTATCAGAAGGTTTTTTACTATTCGAATATTATTCGAATAACGTCCCTAAAATATTCGAATAAGCAAAATGGTCGAATAATTACCAGGAGACCATAAATGTTTAAGAAGTTCTAGTTGAAAGTATGGATAAAACCTAGTCAAATTTAATATTCAAAGATATTTTTTTCACAAAATTCATATAGCAGATAAGAACTATATATTCCCGCATGAGGTTCGGGATTGGAAGTCACTTCGAGTCAAATAAATTTGGAGTTTTAGACTTACTTTGTATTTTTTTTTAATTTGGGCTTTTGAAATTTTTACCTCTTTAACATTTATGGTCTCCTGGTACTATCAGTATCTATCAATGTCTTTTATTCAGATAAAAATGCTTTGACTTTTAAACAATCAATAGAACTAAAGTTACTTTTGCTGTCTAGTTTTTAAGTCTATCGATAATTTAACCATTGTACGCCAGGAATCCAGCCATAGAAAATCTATTGTGTCTGGATCGCCTTAAGGCGTCATTGGCTGTCAAAAGGTATAATTAGGATTTTTTCAAAACTTTTAATTATTGTGGTGCTAGTTTTAGTTTTGAATATAACTGACTTTTTAATACAGATATCAGTATATCAAACTCATGGTGTTAATTTTATTCCCTTAAGAATTTTTTGAAGTGGGATGCGTTGAGTGTTGAGTGGCAGTGGACTGGTGACGTATGTCGCAGAACCGATGGCCGTTGGAGCAGACGAGTTCTGGAGTGGAGATCGTGCCTCGCAAGCGTAGCGTAGGACGTCCTCCGGCCTGATGGATCGATGACTTGCAAAAGGTCGCTGGTGGAGGCTGGATGAGTAAAGCGGAGGACCGGGATATCTGGCGCAAAATGGGAAGACCTATATCCAGCAATGGACTCCGATGAGAATGGAGAGAGAATTGACCAACAAAAATAAATTATTTAGTCAACTCATCCCGCGGGATAAGTTCGAAGCGGGATGAGTTGACTAAACTGCCTACACACTGGAATAGTGCCTAAAATAGTGTGGTAGGTAATGATCAAATTTCATCGAGTGATGTCCCGTTTTGCAGTATCACAAATAAAATGTTGATCACATTTTTGTACAGCAATGCATGCTTTCCGAATTACTTACAAAACAACATTTATCCTTTCAGGAATTAATGCTGTTTGATTTTATGAATTAAACAAACAATTAATAATACAGCCAACGGTGGTGGTTGACGCCCTATGTAGCTTATTTCAAGCGGTCTACCCAACATATAAAACAATGAGCTGCACTATTAAAGCTTGAAATAATGGAAGGTGGTTATAAAATAATCAAATTGGATTAAGTATTCTTAAACTAAAGATACAAATAATAATTTGTGACGTGTTGGAATTTTTTGTCGTCAAGGTTGCTGTACATTAGCTGCAACATTCTAATTATCATCGATATGCATTTGCATTTTTTTGATTTACATTTTTTATGTTGAATAGGTATAACTTGTCATGATATTTCTATTCAAAGGCGGATGGCAACGGCTTCTTAAAATAGTGTTTAAAGTGAATACCACAAACACAATTGAACAGTGTAACTAAAAACTTTCACTGCTTTCACTCTCAGGCTGCACTTCACTAACAAACACAACGCTGAACAAACTTCAGTGTGCGTTTGGATGCTTAAAATACGATTATTTTCATTGTCCTTATTGCTCGGTTCGATGAAGCCAGTGTGTTGCGACATGGAATGGAAAGTGTTGTGGCGCTGACGCTATGCGATGTTGATGTGCAACGTGGCCGCCCACCGCCAGGCGCAGCTGACGCAGCGCGTGTTGGTGGCGCCCTCCGCCATTGTTTGCGTTCGCTCCTACAACTGCAATCGATCTGCGTGTCAAATCATCATGCGCCCACCCTGACCCCATTATCTTTTTTTTTCTAGGTCGACACTACGTCTCCATATCTATCTTCGAGAATCAATGCTTGACAGCCCCATTGACGCAACTGCTAGGAACTCATCATAAGCTTTCATTTTGAAATTCATGTAGAGTATAATAGCTTTTTGGTATATCCTTGGGTGGCTGTTCACGAACAGCAGTTCAGCTATTGACGACCAATACAGAAGCATTATGGAGTATGAGCCCCCCAATGTTGAGATCTGCAAATTATTCATAATAGATAACGTAGTCATTACTTGCTCAATTTCAATCATGGTATAAAGAATTTAACGTTATATAATTCGCATATTACTTGGGTCTAAAATAAAAGTAAATTTGCACAGGCAGAACATTTTGCTTAAAGAACATTAATCTTTCGGTCAATACCCTTGTGGAACCTCTTCAAAATATTTGTTTTTCTTTAGAACACGCACACACAGTCATCTTTCTAAAAATGGAATTTTGTTGGTTAAAGCTCTAAGGAGATGCGTATAACCAAGTCGATGCAAAGGCTAATGACTCCATATTGCGATTCAGACAAGCAAAGATGCGATCATGCGCAGTGCATGATTTACGTAAATCGAAAGATTTTCCTTATATAATTGTTTTTGCTTGCCTGCACTATTGTTAGTTAGTATGACTCCTTCTACAATAAGTGACTTTAGTAATGGGTAATCATGCAGACAGATACTTCAATCCACGTTTTGGCTATTTTGTCTATGATTTATTTTCCTGTATTAACTTACATATTTTATTTAGTGATTAGTTTATATATACTGCTTATTACATTTTTTATATATCCTGTGTAGTGTTTATTGTAGAAATTGAAATTGTATAACTTACGTTACGAATAAATGTCTTAGCATGTTTTACATTGCCTTTACACGACTGCATGACAGAATCCACTGCGTACTCTGAAGAGAACTTTATTATATAAATTTTTATATATAATCTCGTTAAGAACAAGCAATAAAGAATGTTTCAAAATTGGGTATTTTTTACCTACTGAGAGCGTCCTGTGGAAACGGTTAAAGTTTCGCAAAAGTCCTGTACGACAGAATTGTTCTCCTTGAACCCTTTAACCGCTGCTGCCCAACAAAATTTATATTTTGTGTGTGGAATCCTGCCGATTAAACGTTCGAAATAAAGCGACAGCATAATATGTCTATCTTTTAAGGTTGCATTATTTGCATAGGTATTTTCATAAATATGATATTAATCCTTATCCAAAAAAATATGTAATTCATCATAAATATTTAATTTTAAACAAAATTGCCTGTTACTTCATTCGATTTAAATGAATATCTTAGGAGATATATCGTAGTTTTAAGTCACCTATTTAAACGAAGTAGCGAGTTAAAGTTAGCGTAAGCCCAAAGTAATTATTTCACGTCGGCTAAGTCGCACTCAAAAGCTAGTTTAAGATATCCTTTAGTTAATTTTTATGAAAACTGAGGCTCGTGTGAATGTGCATTACGTACAGTTTTATGTAAACACGCACACACAAAGTACATACATGTGATGGAGATTTTTATATCGGCATTAGTTTATTAAGTAAAAAATTGAAACTGTTTTGTTATATCTTGTTTTCAAAAAAGCACTTACGGCCTCATTTAACCCCTAAACCGATTTGACAATTGCTTAAACTTGAATAAAAAGAACAAATAAAGTTGTTTTAAGGTATTCAATGTTTAAAATTTTTTAACAGATATGTACTTCCGCCTTTTTGTTTCTGCTGCTCGAAATTGGAGAGGTTAGAATATTTCGTGTTAATCGTTGAGCTGAATCTATTCCTAGCATGGAGATATGATAGCATTGATTTAAAATAGTTGTTTTACAATAAAAGCAATTTTTAATATTATTATTAGACTTATTTTATTTTTAAGTCCACATTCACCTTTTTCATTTATACATGTTTTGTTACATAATTCCAGAAAGGTGATATGTCTTTCTTAAGAAATGCTATCTTACTAGCAGGCCTACTCTAGTTTGTGTTATTTAACTCGGTACCTAGTTTAATTTTATTGATCTGTATTTTGTATCAATCTTTTTATCTGCATGTATCTATACATATAAGATTTATATTTTAGATTGCATTATTTTATATAATGTCTCTATCTACGGTCTTCTCACTCCTTTTCGGTGGTTGAGGGTGCAGGCGTTAGGCGTCGGCCTTTTGCCTGGGCGGCTTCACACGGGGGACTCTGCCCCCTACAGTGATTGTGGTTAATAAAATATGAGGATAAATAATGTAATATTATCTGGTATAGTATGTGACAGTTCAACATGACAATCGGGAAATGAGTGAGGCACGGGGGAACGGGCATCCCGTACACCGCACGTCATCCCGCTCAATACTTAGTATTAGTGCTGCACGAGCCCATATCGACTGCGTTTATCACTTTCAATTTCGCTCACTTTGTTTTATTAAAATAACTTCGGCAGCTTCTTTGCTACATGTTATAATTCTTTACAAGTTCATTCCTCATCTTCATTAAAATAATTAAATGTTGCTTGTTCGGTAATCAACAATGTTAATTTTAATGGTTTTACCACAATAGCCTAAACTGAATAAACTCATTTTGAATTTTCTTCAAATAAACATAATTAAATTGCTCTTATTTTGTTGCATGGAAAAACATCGATATAAACTACCTACCGTACGCAATGTCACATCACTAGAAAATTACCATCTCAACCTGTTGCGTTCTGTATAAGTTATTATTTTCCACCACCTGGCAAAGGAAACAACTTTTATTTTTTGTGTTTTGTATTTTAAAATTTTTCAAACAGACTTACATTANGAGTGTTGAGTGGCAGTGGACTGGTGACGTATGTCGCAGAACCGATGGCCGTTGGAGCAGACGAGTTCTGGAGTGGAGATCGTGCCTCGCAAGCGTAGCGTAGGACGTCTCGGCCTGATGGATCGATGACTTGCAAAAGGTCGCTGGTGGAGGTGGATGAGTAAAGCGGAGGACGGGATATCTGGCGCAAAATGGAAGACTATATCCAGCAATGGACTCCGATGAGAATGGAGAGAGAATTGACCAACAAAAATAATTATTTAGTCAACTCATCCCGCGGGATAAGTTCGAAGCGGGATGAGTTGACTAAACTGCCTACACACTGGAATAGTGCCTAAAATAGTGTGGTAGGTAATGATCAAATTTCATCGAGTGATGTCCCGTTTTGCAGTATCACAAATAAAATGTTGATCACATTTTTGTACAGCAATGCATGCTTTCGAATTTCAAAAAAACATTTATCCTTTCAGGAATTAATGCTGTTTGATTTTATGAATTAAACAAACAATTAATAATACAGCAACGGTGGTGGTTGACGCCCTATGTAGCTTATTTCAAGCGTCTACCCAACATATAAACAATGAGCTACACTATTAAAGCTTGAAATAATGGAAGGTGGTTATAAAATAATCAAATTGGATTAAGTATCTTAAACTAAAGATACAATAATAATTTGTGACGTGTTGGAATTTTTTGTCGTCAAGGTTGCTGTACATTAGCTGCAACATTCTAATTATCATCGATATGCATTTGCATTTTTTGATTTACATTTTTAGTTGAATAGGTATATTGTCATGATATTTCTATTCAAAGGCGGATGGCAACGGCTTCTTAAAATAGTGTTTAAAGTGAATACCACAAACACAATTGAACAGTGTAACTAAAAACTTTCACTGCTTTCACTCTCAGGCTGCACTTCACTAACAAACAACAACTGAACAAACTTCAGTGTGCGTTTGGATGCTTAAAATACGATTATTTTCATTGTCCTTATTGCTCGGTTCGATGAAGCCAGTGTGTTGCGACATGGAATGGAAAGTGTTGTGGCGCTGACGCTATGCGATGTTGATGTGCAACGTGGCCGCCCACCGCAGGCGCAGCTGACGCAGCGCGTGTTGGTGGCGCCCTCCGCCATTGTTTGCGTTCGCTCCTACAACTGCAATCGATCGCGTGTCAAATCATCATGCGCCCACCCTGACCCCATTATCTTTTTTTTTCTAGGTCGACACTACGTCTCCATATCTATCTTCGAGAATCAATGTTTGACAGCCCCATTGACGCAACTGATAGGAACTCATCATAAGCTTTCATTTTGAAATTCATGTAGAGTATAATAGCTTTTTGGTATATCTTGGGGGCTGTTCACGAACAGCAGTTCAGCTATGACGACAATACAGAAGCATTATGGAGTATGAGCCCCCAATGTTGAGATCTGCAAATTATTCATAATAGATAACGTAGTCATTACTTGCTCAATTTCAATCATGGTATAAAGAATTTAACGTTATATAATTCGCATATTACTTGGGTCTAAAATAAAAGTAAATTTGCACAGGCAGAACATTTTGCTTAAGAACATTAATCTTTCGGTCAATACCTTGTGGAACCTCTTCAAAATATTTGTTTTTCTTTAGAACACGCACACAGTCATCTTTCTAAAAATGGAATTTTGTTGGTTAAAGCTCTAAGGAGATGCGTATAACCAAGTCGATGCAAAGGTAATGACTCCATATTGCGATTCAGACAGCAAAGATGCGATCATGCGCAGTGCATGATTTACGTAAATCGAAAGATTTTCCTTATATAATTGTTTTTGCTTGCCTGCACTATTGTTAGTTAGTATGATCCTTCTACAATAAGTGACTTTAGTAATGGGTAATCATGCAGACAGATACTTCAATCCACGTTTTGGCTATTTTTCTATGATTTATTTTCCTGTATTAACTTACATATTTTATTTAGTGATATAGTTTATATATACTGCTTATTACATTTTTTATATATCTGTGTAGTGTTTATTGTAGAAATTGAAATTGTATAACTTACGTTACGAATAAATGTTTAGCATGTTTTACATTGCCTTTACACGACTGCATGACAGATCCACTGCGTATCTGAAGAGAACTAATAATTTTTATATATAATCTGTTAAGAAAAAGCAATAAAGAGTGTTTCAAAATTGGGTATTTTTTTCCACTGAGAGCGTCGTGGAAACGGTTAAAGTTCGCAAAGTCTGTAGACAGATTGTTCTCTTTGAACCTTTAACCGTGCTGCCCAACAAAATATATTTTGTGTGTGGATCCTGCGATTAACGTTCGAATATAAAGCGACAGAACATAATCTATCTTTTAGGTTGCATTATTTGCATAGGTATTTTCATGAAATATGAATAGTAATTCCTTATCAAAAAAATATGTAATCATCATAAATATTTATTTTAAACAAAATTGCCTGTTACTTCATTCGATTTAAATGAATACTTAGGAGATATATCGTAGTTTTAAGTCACCTATTTAAACGAAGTAGCGAGTTAAAGTTAGCGTAAGCCCAAAGTAATTATTTCACGTCGGCTAAGTCGCACTCAAAAGCTAGTTTAAGATATCTTTAGTTAATTTTTATGAAAACTGAGGCTCGTGTGAATGTGCATTACGTACAGTTTTATGTAAACACACACAAAGTACATACATGTGATGGAGATTTTTATATCGGCATTAGTTTATTAAGTAAAAAATTGAAACTGTTTTGTTATATCTTGTTTTCAAAAAAGCACTTACGGCCTCATTTAACCCCTAAACCGATTTGACAATTGCTTAAACTTGAATAAAAAGAACAAATAAAGTTGTTTTAAGGTATTCAATGTTTAAAATTTTTTAACAGATATGTACTTCCGCCTTTTTGTTTCTGCTGCTCGAAATTGGAGAGGTTAGAATATTTCGTGTTAATCGTTGAGCTGAATCTATTCCTAGCATGGAGATATGATAGCATTGATTTAAAATAGTTGTTTTACAATAAAAGCAATTTTTAATATTATTATTAGACTTATTTTATTTTTAAGTCCACATTTACCTTTTTCATTTATACATGTTTTGTTACATAATTCCAGAAAGGTGATATGTCTTTCTTAAGAAATGCTATCTTACTAGCAGGCCTACTCTAGTTTGTGTTATTTAACTCGGTACCTAGTTTAATTTTATTGATCTGTATTTTGTATCAATCTTCTTATCTGCATGTATCTATACATATAAGATTTATATTTTAGATTGCATTATTTTATATAATGTCTCTATCTACGGTCTTCTCACTTCTTTTCGGTGGTTGAGGGTGCAGGCGTTAGGCGTCGGCCTTTTGCCTGGGCGGCTTCACACGGGGGACTCTGCCCCCTACAGTGATTGTGGTTAATAAAATATGAGGATAAATAATGTAATATTATCTGGTATAGTATGTGACAGTTCAACATGACAATCGGGAAATGAGTGAGGCACGGGGGAACGGGCATCCCGTACACCGCACGTCATCCCGCTCAATACTTAGTATTAGTGCTGCACGAGCCCATATCGACTGCGTTTATCACTTTCAATTTCGCTCACTTTGTTTTATTAAAATAACTTCGGCAGCTTCTTTGCTACATGTTATAATTCTTTACAAGTTCATTCCTCATCTTCATTAAAATAATTAAATGTTGCTTGTTCGGTAATCAACAATGTTAATTTTAATGGTTTTACCACAATAGCCTAAACTGAATAAACTCATTTTGAATTTTCTTCAAATAAACTTAATTAAATTGCTCTTATTTTGTTGCATGGAAAAACATCGATATAAACTACCTACCGTACGCAATGTCACATCACTAGAAAATTACCATCTCAACCTGTTGCGTTCTGTATAAGTTATTATTTTCCACCACCTGGCAAAGGAAACAACTTTTATTTTTTGTGTTTTGTATTTTAAAATTTTTCAAACAGACTTACATTACAAAATCACATAAACTATTAAACAGACCTATTAAATATTTATGTGAGTCTATATTACATTTAGGTAGGTACTTAGACTACGGACGGGATTATGACCCGGTACATACGAAATTACAGGGAAACATATTCAGACTTTTATTTGTTTAACTACCAATGTTTTACACGGATATACATATTGTTGAGGATACTTGTTCTAAATATGTTACCCATGCAATTTTGAATCGCCTTTTACATCAACTAATTAGAGCGCATTAAACGCGAGATCGAGGCGCTTCTAGTAGTGTCCATCGCCCGTGGGGTCGTTCAGCCAGGGGTAGTTGACGGGACAGCGCACGCACGTCTGCAGGTTGATGGTCTCGCCGGGCACCTCCTTTGATGTAAGCTTGCAAGAGTGAGGTACCCAACACGCGGGAATACCCTCCACCGCGCACTTCTCTCTCCATGGCTCGAAGTTCTTCGCTTCGGTAATAGTACGCGGGTTCTGGATCCATTGGATGACTTGCGTCATTGTAACGAAGTAGACGTCGTTGTGAGTCTTAAGGATCTCGTCAATCCAGTACAGAAAAGCCTCCAGGAACTCTGGGTTGTTTTTCAGCCATGCGGCATGGAAGTACAAACCGAGAGGCGCTCGGTTCTGTTCGTAGTGACGATCAAAGTTGTGGTTTAAGAAGTTGTAGAACTGGTCACCGGTCAAGATGTTTGAGCAGGAATCGACCATAGCGCAACCTGGGAGGTACTCGTCATTGGTGGGGTCTTCGCGGCGGTCGAGCTCGTTCATCACCATTTCCCATACGGCGTGACTTCTAGTCGGGCAACTCTGCAGGTTACCATGGCATCGATGTGGCATCCTGAAGTACATGGTGTATGGCCATAGAGGTGGGTTAGATAAGGGAGCGGTGATTGTGCTGTCATATAAGAAAGCTTGTTCCTCCATCATAGTGAATTGGTTGTTGCCTCCTACTCGTAGGTAGGGCGCACGAACACCCACAACGCTGTTGTCCGTGATGTTTGCGAATTTCTCGATAATGACTCTCATACCGGCCATTTCCTTACCCCAGTCGTCTACTGTTGCGTTGCTCCAAAAGCGCTCGTCATCGTTGTGTCTGTTTGAAAAAGAAAAGCATTTTTATTATATCTACTTATAGAACCAAATAATTTAAAAAACTATCCATTTCATATATTTAAAAAAAGTGAATAAATGAAAGGATTAAATCTTACGTGATAGAATGGACGGCAATTTCATGACCCTTGCGATGAGTTTCATGGACAGCTGAGTAGTTAGTGTACTTATGAGAGATGAAGAAGGTGGCCTTGATGTCGCACCCATTGGGGTTTTTGCGTTTGCCGTTGAACATTTCTTTGTAAAGTTCAATGTTGTTGTTATTGATGGCATCATCGAAGGTGATGGTGATCATCTGGGGCACGTCTCTGGCGGGCAGGTCGCCGGGGATAACTGTGCCGTCCTCTGAGCAGAAACAATCGGGAAGCACACACTGCGACTGGTCGCAAGGTGGCGCCCGGTTGGGGTCGTTATCGATGTCTAAAACAATAAAAGAATTGTGTTACCTATTTACTTTCATATATATTAGCAAAACTTAATCTTTATTTATATTTTACTGCTAGTCAAACAAGTCTGTAACAGGTTTAAATATCCTTTTTAGCATGGCAACAGAGAGTTTCGACTTCCCAATTTTGTGATTGTTAATTTGAAACTATGATATTATAATATGACATAATTAGAGGTAGGTGTCGACACAGACGGCGCGTTGAGTGCAGAGGCGTGCGATAATCGGGCGGGCGAGAGACGGAACCAGTATGGGTACTTTCGCTCGGCCAAACCGTTTGGCACAGCTGACGCTTGCCGGATTTCACTTTTGATTCGGTGCGACGTTGTAAAAGTTGATATATTTGCAACAAGAGTGCACGTGTTCTTACATTGATTGATCCGGCGAATTGCGTCACGCTTAGACAAAGACTATGTACCTTTGGGTCAATGTTTTAATAGGTACTTTTGCTATCTAATGTATGCAGGCACACAATCCCAGAGAGTTCGCTAGCGAATGGATATTAATAACCAAGTCATGTACGCAATTGCGATTCAACAGAGGCTTCACTTAAAATTTCAAGCCATAGTGCGCTACAGAAATGTGTATTGTGTAGAATGGAAACGTGCAACACATTGAATACAGACTAGGGACCTTTTCACGGTGCCCACATGGGGTCAATCACTGTGCCCATATTATTACACAAATATTTCAAGGAGTTTGCCGAATGCATTCTATTAAAGATAAAATACGATATTAAATAATTTATGAACATTAACTTTGACCTTTTCTGGCGAATGTTAATATGTCAAATGATTTGTTAATAAATTAAGCACCCCATTTGCTTAAAATGTGTTACGTCATAGCATTGAGATGTTTTTTTAGGCCAAGTGATTGGCATTTCAGGCAGGTCGTTCGTCACGCCTCATGAGACAGTTCTTGTTTGTAAATCCCGTTCAAGTTCAGTTGCGTATCACATTTTATATTAGCTTGACTACGACATGTTTTTTGGCATATCCAATAAGCGTCACAGTTTTGGCATGACAATGTAATTAAAGCTAAAATTTACTGTACATCATTGTAAGATAATAAAAACTGTGAGACTCCAATTCAATGCAAAGTCGTGATTTGCACCAACCGTGTTTAGCATTTGTTAATATAATAGGTAGTACGCAATAAGCAATTTCCATTTTAGCATACAGATTTGTGGTCTAATAGAAATATTCTGAATATCTAACAACATTTAGGCCCGTATTCTAGAACTTGAGTCTCGTTCTAGAATACGGGCCTAAATCGTTGATCTTTACTTAAATTGAGTTAGAAAGAGATGGAGCTATTTATCGTATAGTGCGCTATCTATTTCTAACTCTATTCAAGTAAAGATTAACAGTCTTGTTTTAGAATACGAGCCTTAAGATTTAACGACATAGTAATGTAATTTCATTATATTTTAGTTCAAGAGCAAATTTTATGAACAACCCTAAACCGGCAAATCTTAAGGTATCTCAAAAGTGAAGTCCTAATATCCGGCTGCATTCCATCCACATATGCTTTTCTTATAAATTTTTGGTAAACAATTTTTTTAAAGATAAATTAATTGTTTTTTTCAGTATGTGGAGAATTTGAGAAAACTTGGCAGTGCAGTAAACTTATCTATCAGGGATCCTTATGTCTTTGGTATGATTGCCTACTTTAAACTTGTTACCATTTGAATGAGAATTTAAAAAAATGGTTTCGTCGACGACTGAATGTGGGGATTCTGACAAGAATTTCAATTTAATATTTAAATTAATGACTCGAAATATTTACTCACCACAAGAGTTCTCATCGGAACCGTCAGCACAGTCCTTCTCGCCGTTACAGAACAGGCCGCGCTCTATGCAGGTGGTATCTCCGCAGGCCAGGAACCCATCTTGGCAGAGCGGCTCTTCAGTGTATAGTAAAGGTTTCACCTTGCGCTCTTTGTTCTTCAGCTTGCAGTTTTTCACGGCATCCTTCCAGTCGCACGTTTGCTTCTCGATGTCGAAATACAAACCAGCCGGGCAACGGATAGCTTGGATACCCTGCGCAAAATTAAGACATATAATAAATTGTCCGGATAGATTTCGATTCCTATTGCGTAAAATGTACCACAAATATACTTTTGATATTCCACAGGCGCATATAATAATCACCAATACTTATAACATACAAATTACTTCCTTTGAAACTCATACAAATTCAGTATTCTTGAGCATAAACAGAAACGTAAAGTCTATAAAAAGATGTGAATGGATAGACGAAGGCCAGAGAAGAAACAAAGACACAATTTTTGTATACACTGATCTAAAACTAATATCCAAAATTTATGTTTAAATTAATATCACGTTTCATAACGTCAAAACATTAAACAAAAGCATCATGTAAACTTTTTAAGAATACTAATAAGTATTGAGGAGAGCTAATGTACCGTAGTCAACGGTACTTTGCCATACCAGAAAAGGTAAAGCTAATTATACTAGGAACTGCTATGACTAACAAGTTTGTCATGTTATAGATGGTGATATCGTGAGTGTGAGTATGTGATTAAATTATATGGTATGGTGGCAATGTCGCATTTACCGAGGCGGTGCACTGGATGACGTCGCGACAGTTGTCGCCCTCGCCGGCCACGAGGCGGAACCACTCTCCGGCGTCCTTGTCCTTGCAAAGCTCTTGTTCCAGACTGTCGTCTTTCTTGGGCGACTCGTCCGCTTGTCGCCGCCACCGGTTCCCATCGGCAACCGCTGCAACAGAACGATCATTAAAAACTGTTATCTCACTTCCACAACACCAATTAGAAAGGATAAATAAAACGCGGAAGTATATACTGTGCAAATACTTCCTATTAAAATATCAACTTCTAAACAAAACAGGTATTTTTACGAACGAGATGCATTTCCTGCTATGTAGATTTTTTCTTATTATAGCTGAAATGTCACTTGAAGACTTACATGTAATGTCAAAGGTTGGGTGAGCGCGCGTGACATTTGACTCGCGTTGAAATGTCAGCGCTTGGGCAAGAAACAAGGACGACTCTTTCTAAGTTCTTCTGTCTACACCGAAATTACATTATGCATGGCATTTGAAGCCTTTGTGCGCGCTGTCGAAATTATTATAATTCAAAAAAAAAGGTTATGGAATAGTTGATTTCCTTGAGGTTGATGTTATTCAGGAAAATTTACGGTATGCCTATTTACAAATCAAATTGTATGTTATTAAACTAGTTTAAAATATACAAATCGATTCTGCTACGTGACCATTGGATATATTGAAAGTTTTATACTAGCGAAACTTGTCGGACGCACATCTACAAGTAAAGCCTGATACTAGTTAAATTTGGCAAGTAATTACACGATGAAGTAATAATTTCCTATGGTTAAAAAGAAATGTCGTCGAGTCGTGTTTACTAGGGCACGTTACACGAGAAAACCAACATCTTGCAACATTATCTTACCGCCAGAGGCAGTGCGTGCTGAATGATGCACCGGCGTTTGCATACCCCGTTCCCCTAGAATTTTTAACAATATTTTACGCTCCTAAATCTCAAATTAATCATAAACGTTTCAAACATAACAGTAAAACCTGGGCCATATATATTATTTAAGCGGCTATTATGGGTCTCGTTATAACTATAATCATGAAGTTTCATATGTAAAACTAATATTATTTAATTAAATTAATAATTTCTTAGTGATATAGTTGACAAATATGGGCCGTACGAATAATTAAATTAGTTGACGATTTCTGCACTATCGCGGTCGTGCTCGAGTAGCACCGCGTGCGCAGAGTGCACGCGCCGTGTCTCCGGGCGTTTGTAATATTGATCTTAAGCGTTCTTTTGATTAATTTAATTGTACTATTGTCGATAGATATAAACTTAGTAATGCGTCTTACTGTTGTTGCATTTTTCCTAAAAGAGGTGATTATAATTTGGCATGATATTATTCGAGAATATTTACTATTATATAACTTATATTAATATTATATCTCGATATAATACCTATGTGCACACAAACAACTTAATAGATTATTATCATCAACATTCCAGCCATACCTAGTTAATTGTTGGACTATGTTTTTTGGAGAATCTTGTCTTCATTGTTTTATACCATAATCTAATTATAACAAGTATGACTGTAAGATTATTTTACATGTAGATACGTACAAAAGGAGTTAAGCATTTTTGCTATAAATATTTCAATATAAAAGTACAAGTAAAACTGGATTCGATCGAATGACAGTGAAACCACACATAAAAGCTATTCAAAGGCCTTTTCTACGAATAATGAATATATAATTTTACTATGACTATATAGAATACGTGATGGTGCTATCGCCAACCGGAATCGTAAACAAGAACTGGTCTGCTTTGACCCGGATCTGCCACTCGCGACTCTGTTACGTACGATGCCAGCGGTAACCTTTCAACCTGAGCGAGCGCCAATATTGATTGGTTTTTTTGCCATCCCGCCTCTGCTAACTGATTGTACCATTAATCACATTGACTTTTTGGAATCATAAAATATTTTAGATTTCATTTAGCTTTAAGGAATCTGCATTGTAGTAAATAAATGTCTTCAGACAAACTCACAGCGTTACTTCTAAGCTCTGCGATAGCTTGAAGTATATAAATTGAATAAAACCACGTAACTTTATAATGATCGAACAGGTAAACTTTCATATATAGCTAATATAACAGCCATATTGTTGTAGTACTATTTAAAGTAGAAATAGGTGCAAGGTGCATTCCATTTGATATAAGATTTTCGCTGATTTCAGTTGAGCGTAGACAGAATTCAGTTGACTTGTTGATACATCATTTCAATGCCGTTATTCTACGCAAAAAAACTATTTCATACTTCTTTGCAGAATTAATGTGGCTGCTAATACTGTAGTAATTAATAAAATATGTAATGAAGACACGTTTAAGTATCAGGTAATTATTATAACTGTAACTTATTATTATAGCATATTAATTTTTATAACGATACTTTATCGTGTAACGTAATTTTTAAGATAAAAACCCATTTTGAGTCTCCGCGTAAACAATGCATGTATTATTCGTAGCTATACTCGTAGCAAGAGCGCGTTGATGTCTTTTTTAAAAAACTTGTTTAACTTTTGCACATCTGACTTTGTCCAAACATAAAAAGTAATAGTCAAGACTCTACCCCAATAACTAAAATATATTATTATGAATACATTTTAGTTGAGCTGCTCGAATGTTAAGCGGGAAAATTTGTTTGTGTACTATTAAGATGAGATCTAAAATCTTGATTTACTATAACTTATTCATTCTTGATATAATTAATTAAAGTAAAAATCAATAATTTTATTAATAATTTCTGACTAAATCCAATAGGTAGTATCGTACTATAAATGTATAAAGTCGTTATGTAAGTAACGAGCGCAGTTATAAAAGCGTATAATGTTGCTTTTTGTTTTACGTACCGTTCATTCACATGATCTACTACATTTTTTCTTAGATCACTCTACATTACTATTATTGTTCCTTTTTGTAGCCCTCGTCGCTGTTACGAGGGTAGAGTCCCACGTGAACGTTGGATCGTTAACTGTGTCAAACTTGCTATTAAGTAATCGAATCTTGTCTGTGAGCTTGTCATAACTAAGCCATTTCAAAGTGTACGCGCGTTAAGAAATTAAGTTATGTTTATGTGAGTAGGATTGATGTCTACGGTTTTTTTTTGTGATTAGATTGGATTTGTGTGTAATGTATATGAATTATGTTCTTATTTAGTGAATCTTTAGGGCCTTTATTAATACTAACGCTATTACCAAGTATTGCTTGCTATTACCAAGTATTATTTTTAAATTAAATCAATGTCAAGCGATGCCAGGGTAAACGAGCTGTTGCTGATTACCTTTAAGGATGGAATTACTTAATTAAAAATGTTTAATGGCTTTCTAAATTATAGAAAAAACTAAAGATTCTCAGCAATGTGTATTTACTATTGTGTTACCTCTGATTGTGTTTTACCATTCAATCATATTTCATATTCTCACTTATTTTATTGTTCTTCATGTGAGTGGATTAAAAAAGTGTTTAAACTTCTATATTATTGTAATTATTAAGTTAATAAATTATAACTGACTAGGTTTAAAACAGATTTATTTGAATAAAGATTTTTTTCTTTCTTTCTTTCAATTAATGTGCAACTACAACTATTACCTTTTAGGTATTAGATTTTTGAGTCTAGGTTTTATGGGAGATATCCAAAACAGAAACACCTATAGTGACTGTCGCCTAACGACATTGAAAGTGAATTTCCACGTTGTTCCGGCGGGCGTCGACCGCTCGCGCGACCTTATGAATATTTTAGCGTTACTTCTCGACTTTCCTTCGGAGCCCTACCTTCAGCCGCGGATGGCCGGTGACAGATAAATGATGAGTGGAAATCGGAACGAGTCGATTTTACGACGTCTAGTTGGCGTTCCTATTTTTTATGAGATTTATTTTTAAGCTAGATATCAATTGACACGATGACCAACCAAGCAATATTCATAACATTCGATTACCTTCAAAGATTGTCATGGTCAGACGTTTAAGTAGCGGTCTAATTAAGCTCGAGACATGGGTTGTTTTGTCCAGTATACAATCTTATTTTTATCTATACTAATATTATAGACCTGAAGAGTTTGTTTGAATGCGCTAATCTCGGAAACTAATAATCATTAGATTTAAATTAATATCATAGGGGTAACGCAGATTTATCTCACCTATATAAACGAAGTAGCAGGTTAAAGTTAGCGTTAGTCTAAAGTAACTATTTTAAAAACTAAAATGTAGTCCAAAGTAACCGTTTGTTACACAGTATGTTTATCCGTTGTTAAGTACCTATAATACAGACTTCACGCTCAACTTGGGGCTAGATGGCGCTGTGTGAATGTCAGCAGATATTTATATTTATTTCCCGAAGAAGTGAAGAAGCGCGCACACACAAAATTATGTTTATAAGTGATAATGGAAACATGTGATCATTTCATCATTACTTTTTACTCTAAATCAATTAAATAAGGTTTCGATTCGTCGTAATCATCAGCTCATTAAATATTCCCACCGAGGGGCACGAGCCAACCCATATAAGGGTGTATAGGTCCAGCGCACAACCTATGAATCTCTTCGGCGGCGTGGCGGGATTTGAGCCTGCACTCTCCAGATCGGAAGGCAACAGTCTATACAATCAGCCATCGTCGCTCTTGGTTTCAATTATTTTTGCATAATCACAAAGGTGCGTTGTTAAATTGTAATTGCATTAGGCAATGACCTTAAGTAATGACCTTCACACCTATTGAAAGCATCCGCTATTGAACTGTAACCAATGGTGCATTTTTGCTTTTAGCGTCACTATTCCCGTGTCATAGGTACATCATAATTTGTAATTGGAAAAACCAATTTACCAAATACGCAACTGATTGCTTTCGCTGCTGTCCGCTTAAGATAAAAATATTATGATTATGTAAAAAGACTAAAGTTGTTGTGTCTCATTTCATTTACATTATGTATGATTGAATGCAAGTAAAAAATATGTTACTTTTTTAAACCTCATCACTTTGACTTTCCTTATTTTTTAAATCATCATTAGCTCATTAAAAATCACCGAGGTGGCACGAGCGTACCCGAATAGGGTGCTTAGGCCTTAGTCGTCTACGCGGGCCCAGTGCGGGTTTGACGACTTCACGCACAACTTTTGAATCTCTTCGTAGGCGTGCGCAGGTTTCCTCACGATATTTTCTTTCACCGAAAGAGAGTCGAATAACGTACATATAATTTCGAAAATTTGAAAACACATTGGTACGTGACTGGATTTGAACCTTAGCCCTCCCGATAGGTGAGCAATAGTCTACACCATTGAGCCACCGATGGTCTTGAGCCACCGACGCTCTAAATTTTTAAATACTAAACATAAATTATGTAAATTTTATGTATATTATTGAGGTCAAGGTTACGAAAGGTTGCCTTCACGAAAATATTAACAGGATCATTTAAATTAATTTTAATCAGTTTTTGGTATCTTATGTAAAATTGGGCTAAATGGAAATAAAAGGTTAACCTTTAATACCGTTTTATATTATATATATATATGTAATATATATATACATATATTCTTATAGACAAAAAGGTGAAAATCATAATTGTACTAAAGATACTTATTAATAGAATGGGAGTAATATTATTTTGTAACGGCACATGATACTATGCTGCATAAATATTTAAAAACCTGAATAACAATTGCTCTGGTGTGCAATAACATGATAATTGTTATCTATTAAATAAGACATTCCTGTTATTTTTTTCTCTTATACACGATCGTAAATCAATGTAGATATTATATTTTCCTCATTGATTTATGATCATCAATGTTAATCAATATTATAAGTGTACACTTTGTTACATATGTTACAGTTACGTATATGATATAATTCGATCCTGATGCTGAGCCAGGCAATCAGATGTAATGGAAAATGCTTTCAAATACTGAACGTAACGAACCAGCTTGTACAACATTAACATTGTCAATTTAAAACTTAAGCTGGGAAATCTGTTTTACAAAAGTATTTAGTCAATATTGTTTCGCAAGTGCTTGCTTGTATTGACCACTTTCTCAATGAAGTTGGAATGCGGTTTACCAATTTTTGTTGTGTTATATAGTACACAATCCCGTAAAAGACAAGGAGTGTTTGGGTGTGAATATTTATCTTGCATAAATATCTATTACATGTGTAAGAAATATCATTAAAGATTCTTCTATTATCAATTTATCACATCATTTGTAAACATTATTCGGAAAAGTCATATAATATGTACAACACTACTTTTAGAACAGCTTTTCATGTTTTGTGTCAAACTTAGGAGATCAAGAAAAGGTTACATTCGTAACAAATACGAAAACCACAAATCAGCTGACGCGAATAAAATCAGGTAACCATAGACACGAAATACTGTGACATGTTTATGCGCAATCCAGTATTTACGGAACACAGCTCTAATCGAACTATAAGACTTAAACCTTATTTCTCCCATTATTGATTACTAAGTTGGACACCTATAATTTGTAATTACCAGCGCTTAAAATTATATTGTTATAAGCAAACAAGTGACTTAGAAATGTCTAGTAGTTAAATGGGTGCAGGTTTCGCTAGTACTAAAGGTCAATTAATTAAGTACCCAAAATTAGGCAATCGAGTAAAGCTAGTTTGGTATGCCTTACGAGATTATGAATAATCGGTTCCTCATCAAACATGTTTATTTGCAACGAAATATTTGAACTTTTATACTAACATTTTACTTATTTTAAACTTAAAACGTGATTACTGTATAAGATAATTTTGCATTCTTAAAATCAAAGATTAATCACTGTTAAATGACTTTCACCGTCAATTTTATAGTAACATTGTATTGAATTCAATTAATGTGTAAAACATATTTTTGGGATGAGGTAATTTGGAACGTCTCTCGTCTTGTTAGGGTAAACAAAATATTAGGCTATTTTTAGGACAAAACGCCGGGCAGTGTGACGTCAGCGCCGTGCGCGTTGCAGCTACCACCGAATGTGAAAGTTTTGCCCAGCCTCAGTGCGGAGCCACAGCAGGTGCTTAACACTTGCTCGGATATATTACTTTTCGTTAAAATCAAACTAAAACACTGAGGTCAATAAACAATCACAAATGAGGATAGAGCGGCTAAGATCTTTTGTTAAGATTACGTTAGTATCAGTAAATATTCTGAATTTATGTTTTATATTATGAAATTATTCTCATTTCAAATGCAAGCCAAAATTTCACTACTCTTAACAAGTATCGTGCGTTTAACAAATGTGCCTTACAGAGTTGCAGAACGTGTATTGTTACGGCAAACAGGATTTCGTAATGTTAAATTGTTTCCTCTATTCGATCACGAGACATGGACTGTTAAGAATGCTCATATCACCGGCACTTAAATGTTGGAGCACGATATTTGCCAGTGCAACGTCTGCCAGTAGGTATCCTTGATATGTCGCGCCGTGTAGATATCCTTATGACAGGCGACACAAGGCGATCAGGCTTGGCAGCATTCATTTGTAAACTCTGCGGAGACACGGCCTATCTCGCGACGAAGCTTCGGGCAACTTCACTGATCACTTGGGCGACACTCGGTATGGGGTCAGTCACTAAATTGTTTACATTGTATGATGTCACATTGCCCGTGACGTCGTGAGATGGTCGGCCCCTGCAGGCGTAAGATAAATGTTAGGACTCACCGCAGGCGAACAAGAGGCACGCGGCCAGAGTAGCGACACGGGCGTAGCGCGCCATGACGGGATCACAACAGGTCGTTGCGCGGCCGACGTGCGGTTAAATAGGCCTCAATATGCGCCCCGCCCGCCCCGCTCGCCCACGTCGCTTGCACCTCTGCCGACACCCTTCGAAGTCATCAGCTGTGAATCACCTGCATCAGCGCCACCACCCTGTCCAGCCACCCTCGCCGTACTTACATTAAAAGTACTGCGCATCTCATTATCCCCTTTACCTTGGCTTTGAAAAAGTACAAGTAGATACGAATTTAAAAAAAAAAAATTACTCGGTGTCATAAAAATAATGCTAGGGTAAACAAAATGTAGGTATAGCTAATAGTTTAGCCGAACAAGTTTCATCATCAGCTCATTACACGTCCCCACCGAGGGGCACAAGCCTACCCATATAGGGTGTATAGGCCAGTCAACGTAGGCCCAGTGCGGATTAGCCGACTTCACGTACAACCTTAGAATCTCTTCGTAGGCGTGCGCAGGTTCCTCACGATGTTTTCCTTTACAGTAAGAGCGTCGAATAAACGTACATATAATTTCGAAAATTCGAAAAGACATTCTTACATGGCGGGGGTACACCCCTCAGATCGGAGGCAACATCCCACTCCATTGAGCCAACGACGCTCAAGTTTGATTTCCATGATTTTCAGTTGTGGTGTTGAAATAACAATCTCACCAAAAATATTTCATGTAAAATGTTGCCAAGACGACACAAGGCTTTGCACTGTAAAAAAGAAATCAG
Organism: Leucinodes orbonalis; assembly: GCA_019425675.1. Classification (NCBI taxonomy): domain Eukaryota; kingdom Metazoa; phylum Arthropoda; class Insecta; order Lepidoptera; family Crambidae; genus Leucinodes; species Leucinodes orbonalis. The sequence continues at coordinate 40,588 of PQWD01009986.1, read as the reverse complement.
ATCTCTTGTAGAGCCAAGATTCTAAATCTATACGGCAAAACTCATCAAATTCTACATACGAGTATATATACGTCTTTGCCGTTTCACTACTCCTGGAGGGGATGCGAATATTTAGTTTAGTTAAGCCATACATATTTACTGATACGTAAAATTTGTTGAAGTAAATAGAATCGGTCGGTAGAATTAGACTGTTTAGATTCAGCTATTTGGATCTATATGAGATCTGATATCTTTTTAGATATCCATAAATCTTAAGTGTAAAATCTGTTTATTTGAGACCTTGTATTGTATATTTAATAAGTCTATTAATGACATTATATTCTGAGAATATAAAATTTCTGGTACATCGGAAACCAACTCTATGGAAGTTTGAAAAAACGATGAAACACTTCGAGAAATAATAGGTGCTAGATCTGTCGAAGGTGTTATTTGAGATTGTAAGTACAAAAGATGAGTATTTTAAATCAAATTACAATATATTTTTTAAAGGTACTTTATATCCAGTTAAAATAAAATTTAAATAAAATGACAGTTCATCACAATATTAAATTTATTCAGGTTTTTAGGTCCATAAGGAACATTTAAATGCAGCAAGCAATTCAAAACTTCCTTTTTTAAAAAAAATGTCTACAATATCTTTGTTTAAAAAATAAATAAAATTTTTATATGAATCAAAGCTTCTTTCATACAATTCTAATGAGAAAATATTCATATTAAATTATTTAAGTTTACTAATTTCGGAATTTAACAGATATACTTAACTTTACAGAGCTAATGAAAATGTTACAAAAAAATGATAATAGTGCAGACGTGGAATCGACATGCCAAGAATCTTTATCATTTAAGTAATCTTAGATCGTTTTAAAGGGTTTTAATAATGGATTCATATTTATGCATAGGAAAATATAACCATTTTTGTTATTTTATTATATAGTTTAATGCCTTACTCTACAAATGAGCTCCCAACCGTACAAGTCTGAGATTCAAAACATTGGATTTGGAAACTTTATATTTACGATAATATAATGTACGTATATAAGAATATACATATGTTAAAAAAATACAGTGATTATCAAAACTTTAACACTAGTAATAAAAACAAACTTGTTGCCTCGAATATTCGACTTCACACATAAGGAAAATAACATAATATTTTAATAAAGTGTTACAAAATATTGTTGATGGCATAAGTTTGAAACTTTGATTAAAACCACCCTATTGAAAAATAGGTAGGTGAGGCCTATACACCTACCGAGGGGCTCGTGCCCCTCGGTAGGTGTATAGGCCTCACCTTAGTCGCCACGATGATCCAGTGCGGATTGGCAGAGAAGTCTGCCTCAATGGCTCAGTGGTGTGGACTGTTACCTATTGAATCGGAGGGCGCAGGTTCAAGTCCCGCCACGTACGAATGGGCTGTCGAATTTTCGAAATTATATGTACGTTATCCGACGCTCTTACGGAGAAGGAAACCTGTGCACGCATCACGCTGGCCCCTTACCATCTTCATGGAACCAACAACAGAGCTGGTGCAGCTTGAGAAGCGGCTGGAAAAGCCAAAGCATGCAAATAAAGGGGTCTAGGCTCCGAATATAAGTTTGTCCCATTGTCAAGACCCTTGGTCCTGGGGTCCTAGTGCTTTTAGGCTTTTCAAGAAAAATTAAAAAGGTTAGTCAACGGCACAGGTGACCGAAGATCTGGCAGGTACCTTGGACAAATAATCAGTCTGGCAATCCAAAGAGGTAACGCTGCCAGTATTTTTGGAACCTTGCCGAAAGGCACTTCTTTTTACTATATTTTTTAGTTTTAATTATTAATTTTAGTTATCTTCTTTTATTTATTTGGTATATATTCTATTTTGATGTAATTAATTGAAATGAAGACAACTATGCAAAACCAGTTCTTAAATTAGTTTATTTTTGCAGTAAATTTACTAAAACCAAATTAAATATTTTTTATAAGTGCCTAATGATTTTTGCATATTAGACACGTCACAATTACGTTAATGAATTCATTAAATGTCTGCAAGCGTTCATCACTAATTTGTTTGATTGTTATTTGGCAACCTGTCCTTGCCTGGGGCCTGTCATTTTAATTTTACTAATTTCTAAGGAAGTGCCATTGTACAAATGTTTAAAATTTGACCTTTAAATAATAATAGATTCGTATATAGCGGAGGACGGGGATGTCTTATGTAACATGCAAATAGTATAGTCATGCACCTAGTAGTACATTACACTTCATAAAGTAGAATAAAGTTTATTTTAAGAATTTATTATACTTTTTGGCGCATGTTAGCATCTAAATTGGTGTGATAGATAAGCCTTTTTAGATATTGGTTTCCAAACAAACATCAGATTCTCGTGGTCTGGATAATTAACTGTTAGAAAGTGCATTATCCATTAATCGCTTTGGTGGCTCATTGGTATGGACATCTTTTAATTTGGAGAGTGTATGTTCAAATCCCGCCACCGTATAATGTCTTTTCAAATTTTCATAATTATAAAGTTTATGTGTACGTGACTCTCATACGGAGAAGGTAAACATCCCGAGGAAACCTGTGCACGCCTACAAAGAGATTTATAGGTTGGCCAATCACCCAAGACGAGCTATGTGATAACTCGTCTTGGGTGATTGGTGCAGAACAGAACTGACGGATGATAATGACTCCTTACCCACTGTTATTGATTTTGGTCTATTCCCAGTTCCCCGAAATCGAATTCGGGAAAAACTGAAAAAAAAATCAGGTTCCTCGAAATTTTATTGAGTTTTTTGTCACATTTACTATGGACTATAAAGAAATGAACTTAGGTATATTACAACAATGACTAAAACAAATTATGGTAGGTAAAAATAGTTTCATTACAATAAAATCCATATTTTCTATTTAGATAGTGTGATTGTACCTACAGATATAAAGACTTTATAGACCTAACTTTGAGACCAGTCTTACCATTGTTACGAAAAATATTTGAAATCAACAACTAGACAAATGAAAAGATAATAATAATGTAACGAGCAGGGGGTTCTCGGATAAATTATTGCAAAACACAAAGAATACATTTTATTAAACACTCCACTAAAAACCGTACACAACACTACAATCACACACACTCACTAACGAGTTCTTGAGTGTAGACCAAGTCTTGCCAAGCGTAACCTTAGGCGCCCTCTGGCCCGATGGATCGACTTGCGAAAGGATAGTGGTGGAGTCTGGATGAGAAAAGCGGAAGATCGGGATATCTGGACCAGCAGTAGACTGCGATGGGTTGAGAGAGAACTTGACAGTTTTTCTTCCGAAAGAAACTGAATGCACTACGTCGTTAATTTAGTCGACATAATGGACATAGACATAGAATAGCTATTTACTTAATAAGCGGCAGCTATAGTATTTATTTTTCTTTTATGAATTACGAAAAAATAAGTTTTTTTAATTAAGAGACATTTAAATATTTTAATAATAGGCAAGAAGCAATATTTTGAGGGTTCCTTAGCAAATATACCGATATAGATTCGTTATGTCTGTCTGTCCTTCTTATGTAACAGTGATTTATCTCCTAACTATAAGAACTATAAGCTTCTGCCCGCAGTTTTGCTCGGGTTAAATTCGGGATAACATGGTCCCCTTCCCTGGTTATGTAAATAGAATATTTTTACGCTGCTCCGGATAATATTGAAATTAATATAATACATATTATATATATATATATATGGGTGAATATACAAAAATTGGTAACTCAATGTCATCAGCCAATAACACTAAGTTATTATATTTTATTGAGATTTCTAATTTATTTTTAAAACAATGAAAATGTCCTTTATTTGGTCACCCAATTTTCAGCTCTTTCATTTAAATACAGTTAGTAAAAAGACACCATTAATGCTTAAAACGTCAGTCTTTTGGCATGTCACAATCCGAAACCAACAATTCAAGTGACTATATATTAAAAATTATTCATTGCTTTAAGTAAACTTACTAATTACTACAATCTGTGATGTACATAGTAATATATATTACAACAATTTTCATAATTGCAATATTTTCCACTTTATTTAAAAAAAAATAAAAAGTTTGTGTTTGTTTCATTCGTCAGTCCGTTGTGTATTGTTTAAATTTGATTATTCGCGCCAAATTCACCGACTCACGTCAAATGGCTGTTTGAATTTTGATGTTGGTAATGAAGATAGTGCGGACCGCANATAATCACTAAAAATATTTCATGTAAAATGTTGCAAGACGACACAAGGTTTTGCACTGTAAAAAAGAAATCAGATCTCTTGTAGAGCTAAGATTCTAAATCTATCCGGCAAAACTCATCAAATTCTACATACGAGTATATAAACGTCTTTGCATTTCACTACTCCTGGAGGGGATGCGAATATTTAGTTTAGTTAAGCCATACATATTTACTGATACGTAAAATTTGTTGAAGTAAATAGAATCGGTCGGTAGAATTAGACTGTTTAGATTCAGCTATTTGGATCTATATGAGATCTGATATCTTTTTTAGATATCCATAAAATCTTAAGTGTAAAATCTGTTTATTGAGACCTTGTTTGTATATTTAATAAGTCTATTAATGACATTATATTCTGAGAATATAAAATTTCTGGTACATCGGAAACCAACTCTATGGAAGTTTGAAAAACGATGAAACACTTCGAGAAATAATAGGTGCTAGATCTGTCGAAGGTGTTATTTGAGATTGAAGTACAAAAGATGAGTATTTTAAATCAAATTACAATATATTTTTTAAAGGTACTTTATATCCAGTTAAAATAAAATTTAAATAAAATGACAGTTCATCACAATATTAAATTTATTCAGGTTTTTAGGTCCATAGGAACATTTAAATGGCAAGCAATTCAAAACTTCTTTTTAAAAAATGTCTACAATATCTTTGTTTAAAAAACAAATAAATATTTATATGAATCAAAGCTTTCATACAATTCTAATGAGAAATATTATATTAAATTATTTAAGTTTACTAATTTCGGAATTTAACAGATATACTTAACTTTACAGAGCTAATGAAAATGTTACAAAAAATGATAATAGTGCAGACGTGGAATCGACATGCCAAGAATCTTTATCATTTAAGTAATCTTAGATCGTTTTAAAGGGTTTTAATAATGGATTCATATTTATGCATAGGAAAATATAACCATTTTTGTTTTTTATTATATAGTTTAATGCCTTACTTACAAATGAGCTCCCAACCGTACAAGTCTGAGATTCAAAACATTGGATTTGAAACTTTATATTTACGATAATATAATGTACGTATATAAGAATATACATATGTTAAAAAAATACAGTGATTATCAAAACTTTAACACTAGTAATAAAAACAAACTTGTTGCCTCGAATATTCGACTTCACACATAAGGAAAATAACATAATATTTTAATAAAGTGTTACAAAATATTGTTGATGGCATAAGTTTGAAACTTTGATTAAAACCACCCTATTGAAAAATAGGTAATGAGGCCTATACACTACCGAGGGGCTCGTGCCCCTCGGTAGGTGTATAGGCCTCACCTTAGTCGCCACGATGATCCAGTGCGGATTGGCAGAGAAGTCTGCCTCAATGGCTCAGTGTGTGGACTGTTACCTATTGAATCGGGAGGGCGCAGGTTCAAGTCCCGCCACGTACGAATGGGCTGTCGAATTTTCGAAATTATATGTACGTTATCCGACGCTCTTACGGAGAAGGAAACCTGTGCACGCATCACGCTGGCCCCTTACCATCTTCATGGAACCAACAACAGAGCTGGTGCAGCTTGAGAAGCGGCTGGAAAAGCCAAAGCATGCAAATAAAGGGGTCTAGGCTCCGAATATAAGTTTGTCCCATTCGGTGTCAAGACCCTTGGTCCCTGGGGTCCTAGTGCTTTTAGGCTTTTCAAGAAAAATTAAAAAGGTTAGTCAACGGCACAGGTGACCGAAGATCTGGCAGGTACCTTGGACAAATAATCAGTCTGGCAATCCAAAGAGGTAACGCTGCCAGTATTTTTGGAACCTTGCCGAAAGGCACTTCTTTTTACTATATTTTTTTAGTTTTAATTATTAATTTTAAGTGTTAATATATTTTAGTTATCTTCTTTTATTTATTTAGTATATATTCTATTTTGATGTAATTAATTGAAATAAAGACAACTATGCAAAACCAGTTCTTAAATTAGTTTATTTTTGCAGTAAATTTACTAAAACCAAATTAAATATTTTTTATAAGTGCCTAATGATTTTTGCATATTAGACACGTCACAATTACGTTAATGAATTCATTAAATGTCTGCAAGCGTTCATCACTAATTTGTTTGATTGTTATTTGGCAACCTGTCCTTGCCTGGGGCCTGTCATTTTAATTTTACTAATTTCTAAGGAAGTGCCATTGTACAAATGTTTAAAATTTGACCTTTAAATAATAATAGATTCGTATATAGCGGAGGACGGGGATGTCTTATGTAACATGCAAATAGTATAGTCATGCACCTAGTAGTACATTACACTTCATAAAGTAGAATAAAGTTTATTTTAAGAATTTATTATACTTTTTGGCGCATGTTAGCATCTAAATTGGTGTGATAGATAAGCCTTTTTAGATATTGGTTTCCAAACAAACATCAGATTCTCGTGGTCTGGATAATTAACTGTTAGAAAGTGCATTATCCAGCAATCGCTTTGGTGGCTCATTGGTATGGACATCTTTTAATTTGGAGAGTGTAGGTTCAAATCCCGCCACCGTATAATGTCTTTTCAAATTTTCATAATTATAAAGTTTATGTGTACGTGACTTTCATACGGAGAAGGTAAACATCCCGAGGAAACCTGTGCACGCCTACAAAGAGATTTATAGGTTGGCCAATCACCCAAGACGAGCTATGTGATAACTCGTCTTGGGTGATTGGTGCAGAACAGAACTGACGGATGATAATGACTCCTTACCCACTGTTATTGATTTTGGTCTATTCCCAGTTCCCCGAAATCGAATTCGGGAAAAACTGAAAAAAAATCAGGTTCCTCGAAATTTTATTGAGTTTTTTGTCACATTTACTATGGACTATAAAGAAATGAACTTAGGTATATTACAACAATGACTAAAACAAATTATGGTAAGGTAAAAATAGTTTCATTACAATAAAATCCATATTTTCTATTTAGATAGTGTGATTGTACCTACAGATATAAAGACTTTATAGACCTAACTTTGAGACCAGTCTTACCATTGTTACGAAAAATATTTGAAATCAACAACTAGACAAATCAAAAGATAATAATAATGTAACGAGCAGGGGGTTCTCGGATAAATTATTGCAAAACACAAAGAATACATTTTATTAAACACTCCACTAAAAACCGTACACAACACTACAATCACACACACTCACTAACGAGTTCTTGAGTGTAGACCAAGTCTTGCCAAGCGTAACCTTAGGCGCCCTCTGGCCCGATGGATCGACTTGCGAAAGGATGGAGTGGTGGAGTCTGGATGAGAAAAGCGGAAGATCGGGATATCTGGACCAGCAGTAGACTGCGATGGGTTGAGAGAGAGAACTTGACAGTTTTTCTTTCCGAAAGAAACTGAATGCACTACGTCGTTAATTTAGTCGACATAATGGACATAGACATAGAATAGCTATTTACTTAATAAGCGGCAGCTATAGTATTTATTTTTCTTTTATGAATTACGAAAAAATTAAGTTTTTTTAATTAAGAGACATTTAAATATTTTAATAATAGGCAAAGCAATATTTTGAGGGTTCCTTAGCCAAATATACCGATATAGTTCGTTATGTCTGTCTGTCCTTCCTTATGTAACAGTGATTTATCTCCTAAACTATAAGAACTATAAGCTTCTGCCCGCAGTTTTGCTCGGGTTAAATTCGGGATAACATGGTCCCCCTTCCCTGGTTATGTAAATAGAATATTATTTTTACGCTGCTCCGGATAATATTGAAATTAAATATATATACATATATATATAATATATATGGGTGAATATACAAAAATTGGTAACTCAATGTCATCAGCCAATAACACTAAGTCTTATTATATTTTATTGAGATTTCAATTTATTTTTAAAACAATGAAAAGTCCTTTATTTGGTCACCCAATTTCAGCTCTTCATTTAAATACAAGTTAGTAAAAGACACAATTAATGCTTAAAACGTCAGTCCTTTGGCATGTCACAATCCCGAAAACCAACAATCAAGTGACTATATTTAAAAATTATCATTGATTAAGTAAACTTACTAATTACTCAACTGTGATGTACATAGTAATATATATTACAACTTTCATAATGCAATATTTTCCACTTTATTTAAAAAAAAATAAAAAGTTTGTGTTTGTTTCATTCGTCAGTCCGTTGTGTATTGTTTAAATTTGATTATTCGCGCCAAATATCACCGACTCACGTCAAATGGCTGTTTGAATTTTGATGTTGGTAATGAAGATAGTTGCGGACCGCACAATTTGACGCCGCTATAACTGTTTCAGTGTTGGATTGTGTTTTGTCATCTATACACGTGCTAAGTCAGTCACATTTCAGTCCCATGGTGGTCGTTATTTTCTTGTTAATATGAGGTTTATTTGCATTATACATAGTTAACTATGATTTGTTATATGTAGTTTGTTGATATTCGAAATTACCGAAAAAACATTAGTTCTGATTATAACCTCAAATTATGTCTTTTTTCATCAGTCCTTTGTCAGGTATCGCGCCAGAGGACTGGCGGAAAATAAGGAAGGAAATATATATATATATTATATATATATATATATATATTATAGTATATATATTAATTAAATGAAATGACTCTACCACTGATTCGGAATGTTGCTATCTAACGAGAAGACTCCGGCAGAATCTCGTGTAGTTAATTTTTAATGATTGGTTTTACAGAGTTTTGTCAAATTGAATAATATTCGTCTATAAATTATATTCGTCTGCTCCAGGAACATTCTAGGCAAAGACAGAAATGTTGTCTGCTATTTATCTATCTATCTATATATATATATATATATATATATATATATATATATAATATATATTATATATATATATATATATATATATTATATATATATATATTATATATATAAGGTCAAGGTGGGCTAATTCCGGCTACTTATTGAAACTAATTTTGTTCAAGTATATTAAAAATCTGTCGATACCGGCCAAATGTTAGCAAGTATCAAAATTTAAGTTTACATACCTTACTATTAACGTCGTAAGTGTTCTTAATCAAGAATAAGTTTCCAAGATATAAGGTAATTTTTAAAACCTTAACCTTAGACGGATTTTCCCGCAATTCGGGGTAAATCCGTCACGTAGAGGTAATTATATAAAGATCTAAATTTTTTTAAAATACACATAAGTCATACATGTATTGGTTAACGAGAGGCAATTATATGTCTTCCACTAATAAAAATATGGTATAGATCTCATTTAAAACGTTAAAATATTTTTTTTGGGGCAATTCGGCATACTGATAAAGTCCAGGGTAGCAAACCTAATTTTGAGGTTTATTGGTAAGAGAAATAAAACAACACAGTTCTCCTCCCAATGAGATTTGTTTTCTCTTTCTATTTACGTGATCCATAATTGTCTTCTTGGGATTTATACAGCTGTGAAGCTTTGTACCCACTTATTGCACCATTACGAACTGCTAATACGGCTTCACGCAAATCATTTTGATCATAGAAACCTTTATTCGTTTTTGTTTGTAATTGCGCTTTTTATATGATGAAATCAATTAATCTAAAACAAATACATTCGTTGATTACAAAAAAGATTATACTGTAGTAGATACAAGGCTTGTACTGTAGTAGATACTTGTAGTAGGTTGTTTTTTTTCATTAAAAATCCTGGAATAGAAAATGTTTTTAATATCTGAAATCGGGGAAATCCGGCATATGACGAAATGGCCCCATTGTTTATGGACGGAATTTGCCACTTCACAATTTTCAGGTTACAAATGTTTCAGATACGATTAGCAGCTGTTGAAACGTTTAATTGCCAAATAACTGCTAACAATCGTATAAGCGTGCTTTAACCAACACATGCAATACTTTTTAATAAGTGTTAATAAATAAAATATTATATTTATCATCGCAAAATGCGACAGCATTAAACACTTTACATTTTTCAAACACAACTGAACTTCTAGGACGTTTTATCCATATCTATGTCAACTAATGCCATCTACCCCACATGATTTGATCGACGATATTATGCTGTGTTACCGACGTTATGTATCAAAAGCGTAGGATATTCCGGCAAGAGTTATTTGAAGCAGACGGTGATACCCCTAGACGGAATTAGCCACCTTGACCTTAATATTAAAAAAGATATACATCTACTGTGTAATATCCTTTTTCACAAGGCTTTTTAACAAACTTTAAACTTACGCAAGAGTAAATCAACTCGTCTTTCCTAGATTCCTACTTTGTAAACAGTGAAAAGCCCGTATAAAATTCCTCCCCTCCCTCTTTTCAGTCTCAGGGGACCATTTTCAGAGAAAAAATATGCATGATTTATTAGTAAGTGACAAATAGTCAGCATACCAATTTTTAGCTTTTATCTAAAAAGCTCCGCAATGTGCAAGCAGAAATGGTCAGAAGTAATCTATGTCCGTTTCCAGGTTACCAACAATCACCATACTAAATTTCATCAAAATCTGTTAAGCCTTTTAGGCGTGAGAGCGTATTTCTTCAATCTATCGCAGTCCACCTTCGAAAAAAGAAAGAAATAATTTATTATGCGATGTGCGCATAAAAAAAGACAGTAAAAACACACTATATGACGATTTCATTGTGCTACGATGTCCAAAGTAATTGAACCCACTCAGCATGTCAGCTGGTACGGTGATCGGATCCTGATGCTGGTCCTCCGATTTTCTCATCCAGCCTTCACCAGCGACCTTTCGCAAGTCGTGGAAGCGTAATAAAGACAAAGACAGACAGAGTTACTTTCGCATTTATAATATTAGTATGGATACTGTTTATATTGTAGTATGGAAACTTTGCGAGTAAGTACATAATATAAAATACATTTAAGAATAGCTTTTTGTGCTTATGAACGTTAAGCAATGAAAGTTGCGGTAAAAAAATACATCAAATATCTATTATTTAAAACATGTCGTACATAACCATTAAATATCTCGTATCTTGGAAAGTTCACCATGTTCCCCAGTGTCACATAATTATTTATGCTGCGCCTAAAACGTTTTTGATGAGAGTCAATTAATGGCCGCCGGTGAGACGTGTTGATTTTCCGCAGCGAAAGCTTAAAGTCCCGTAGATATTCGGCAATCTTGTTAAAATAGAAAGTAAACACTAGACAGTATTTTCGAGCAAGAAATAAAAAATAATAACAAAGTTAAATGTTATTTGGTTGAGATCGGTATTGACCTTACCTAACTCACTGCAAGGATATTTGCAAACTCCGCAAAGTTCAAAGCACAGTGTTCTCTCTCTTCAACCTATCGCAGTCCACTGCTGGACACAAAGATAAAATAATAATAAACTTTTGAACTAAAAACCTACAAAATATAAAAAGGTGCCCCAGACCTCGAGACCCAGAGACCCAGAGATCGATGTCCCTAGTCTGTGACATACATATGTACCCATTACCCATTAGGCTGGCAACATATCCGCATTGTATGGCCTAACTTAAAAGTTGCCCAAGAAAGGTACCAACTCGCCTGTCAACTGTATATTCGACTATACTATACACTAAATCCCGATATACACTATGGGCACATGGTCACCACGGTCCAAAAGTTTCAAATAAAAAAATTGGCCAAGCGCGAGTCAGTCTCGCCCGTGGAGGGTTCCGCAGCAGCAAGTTACATTATTTTTTATTTACTTATGCACCTACTAATGCTTTAATATGAAAAAAGGTTGGGTCACCGTTAATGACGTATAAAAAAAACTTCACACCAGAAATCGTTCGAACTAAATTTCGTTGTTAGATTTTATGGTCATGTGCATCATATTTATTTAATGAACCCCATAGTTTAGAAATTAAAGGGGTACACACTTTTTTCACTTTGGAAGTATCTCTCGCGCAAACTATTCAATTTATAAAAAACCTCGATATCATTTTTCAAGATCTACATATTGATAAGCCTACATATACAACCATATAAAATCTTAATAATATTGGAATATTATTAAGATTTTATTCAAGCTTTCTCGTAACCGCGTCATAAGTTATAACACTTTTTTATATAAGTAAAAGTTATGTCTGTTGCAGTTTTTACTTTTTTTATTAGCGCATCTTATCTATTACTCAATTGCATAGCGACTGCTCACGTTGCGTCATGACAATAGGTGTAGATAAATATTTAAATCATGAATCATAGGCTCACAAGTCTGTACTACAGAATTATGTTGTAACTTTATGCGCTGTATCCTTACATGTTACATGGTCACAACTTTCATGAGTGTCAATTTGAGAGTATTATGTTTAGATTTTATAGATTTTCTAAAGAATCATTTTTAATATTTGTTAACGAGAAACCTCCTTCTCGAAGTTGGATCTGCCCATTTGGAACATCTGGAGTATTGAGCATAGTACCTAAATCCTCCATGGATAAGGCTATGATTACTATATCATCGGCAAATCGAAGATATCGGCTAAAGGTTTTTGTTTATTTCAACCTCCCACGTCCCTCTATAATGGGGTGGAACTTTGTATAGAGCAATCTACTTTTTTCAAGGTACAAAAATATCGTGCATAATTATTTCCTGAAATTTATCCCCAAAGCTGAAGTGAAATTTTATAATAGAGTTTACGCGGCCACAAAATGATTAAAAAAAATGGTTAAGCGTGAGTCGGACTCGCCCGCGGAGGGTTCCAAGAAACATAAAATAAAATATTTTTATTTAATTAGGCAACTACTACAATTGGCTTGAATATGAAAAAATAGTGGTTTGCCGTTTATGACGTATAAAAAAAACACAACAAAAATCGTTCAAACTAAATTTCATTGTTAGATTTCATGGTCATGTACAACATATATATTTTTTTACTTTATCAACCCCATAGTTTAGAAATTAGAGGGGACACTTTTTCAACTTAGGAAGTGTCTCTCACACAATCTATTTAATTTAAAAAAAATGAAATTGGAAACCTTAATATCATTTTTCAAGATCTACACATTGATACCCCACACGAGGGGGTACAATAAAAAACATTTTGGGTTTCAGTCCAATGTATAGGGAACCCCATCATCAGCTCATTAAACGTCCCCACCGAGGGGCACGAGCCTATCCGTATAGGGTGATTAGGCCTTTATAGGCCTTAGGTTGTCCACGCGGGCCCACTGCGGATTGGACGACATAGGGAACCCCAAAATATATTAATTATTTTAAAGTTTCTTGCGAAAACCTTATAACGGTTCACAGAATATATACACTTACAAAGTTTGAATAGTGTAGTCCGGAGAAAAAAGGGTATGACATACGGACGGACAGACAGACAGACCGACAGACTTGACGAATCTATAAGGGTTCCATTTTTTTGCCATTTGGCTACGGAACCCTAAAAAATCTAAAATAATTATCGTCTACACGAAATAATCATCTGTTACGAGGTTTATTTTGTGTTCTAAGCTATGAAAGGAGAACTGTGTTACCCTGAATATAACGCGTGAGAAGCCATGGACAAAAGCTAGTTACATTGGAATTCAGATCTAGATATTTGTTCTACACACAGTGTTCGTAAATACCGAAGTACTTATTACAAGCTTTTATTTAAATTGCAATGTATGTTTGTTCGGGTGGAAGCTTACAACTAAATTTTAAGGCACTTTGCCTTAACCGATTGAGCTGAAATTTGGTATGCACGTTCAGTTTGGATGACGAGGCATGATTAAAAGTGTTGTCATTATAAATCCAACATGGCGGCATACCCAAAACGCCGGACCAATAATATTTAATGCATTCCTACAACATGGTTATAAAAGGGCTTGCTGAGAGTAACTCGAAAAATATGTGATCTCACTCTTAATCCAATATGGCGGACTTCTAAAACTAGAAAATCAATTTTGAAATAGATATTTTTAACCGATATAGCTGAAGTTTGGCATACACTTTCAGTTTGGATGACAATGCATGGTTAACTATGTGACGTCATTCTTAATTAAACATGTCGTCATATCCAAAGTGGCGGACCAATATTTTTTTGCATTGCTATAATATGGGTATCAAATTAAAGGGCTTGAGAAAAACACGAAAATTAATGTGTCGTCACTCTTAGTCCAATATGGCAGACTATTCCGATTCAAAGTGAAATCATTAGGGCTCCTTATTGAAGTGCAGGATTGTGCAAAATTACTGGCAAACGAGATTGCAGTAATGTTGCGTTCAATGAGATAAACAGATTTAGGGAAGTTATCAAGTAAGAACTAAAAAGAATAAAATTTACGTAAAAAAACCTTTTTAAAAGCAAGCTTTTATTTAAATCCGCCAATAAGAAATACATAAACTTTTACATTTAATTTAAAATGTCATTCAAAATTTAACACATTTGACACAATTGTTTTACACACACAATTTACTCTTGGTTTAAAAATTTTAACAGGCAGCAAATAAATACGAGTACTTATCTCTTCCCGGCCATCGCACACTTTTTGTCTGACATGCCTCTCTGAGGCAAAAATCTTTTTAATAAATATAAAAAAAAACTCTCGCGACCATCTTTCATAACACATAAATTGTGTCAAATGTGTTAAATTCAAAATAAAGTTTTAAATTAACTGTAAAAGTTTTAGTGTAAAACTATTTCTTTTTAGCGTATTTAAATAAAAGCTTGCTTTTAAGGTGGATTGTTTACCTTAATTTTATTTTATAAATTAGAATTCCACTTCACGACGTCAACTTGCCTAAAATTTATCCTAATAAAAAAACAGGTAACGCTGAAAAAAAATCCTTTATTTCTTATACAAGGTGTTTGTAACTGGGATAAAAAGGATTAGGCGATGTTATCTGACTGACATCAGTGACTAGAAACGACTTCCAGTACGGAAGACGTTTGTCTATATTATTTGGACATGTGATGCAAAGAGTGATACCCACGTTAATAAAGGGTGATGGAAGAAAAGGCTAATGGAATGCTTCAGGAAAACTATGATCGGGAATTTAGATTGGATGGCAAATGAAATGCAACTAGCTGCCTAGGTACCTTATCCGGAAATATATTAATATTAGAATAATAATTAATATTAAATATTGAAAACCTCTTTGAGTCCCAGAAAAATATAACTTAGGTTTGAAGCAAGTGTAAGTTACGTTCATCAAATAATAAGCTACACTTGGATCATATATAAGAATATGTATCTAGAAACTTTTGTCATAATCTTTAAACAACAGTAGGTAGTTTAGAAAATATACCTACTAGAGATCCTACCAATGGGCATAATGCAAGTCGTACAATTCATAGCAGTATAAACCAATTAACCTTATTACAGTACTTGGCAAAAAGATAGGGAAATAATTAATACACAAAAAGTTATACATTTTTTTATTCAATAAAATTATAGCCAAGAGAGTTTCAACCTTCACATTATTGAGCTAAAACATGTACAAAATTATTTTGTAGTCACAAATCACAGGAAGATATTATCACTAGAGAGAAAAATAAATCATTTTTCTACATAGACTAAATCAAACTATAGATATAATATCACCACTGAAGACCTACGCTAAAGTTTAGTTATATATTAAGTAGATGAAATACGAGGAATCTCATATTTGCTTTGTAATAACTAGACTGAGTGATGAGGATTACATTATTACTAATCTAAGTATTTTCCTAATTTAAGAGTACACATTCGTGATAAATACTTAGGCTAATTACATTTCATACTCTAGGCGACTTATAAAGCACAGTTCCTATTATAATCTAAAAGTCTAATTTATTACGTGTCAACACAATTTATAATTCAGACACGTAATATACACCGACGATACTCTTGAACTAAGCGACACCGATACTAACATGCCTAAAACTAGTAATGATAATTCACAATATAGCTACATTTTAAAGGAATAGATGAAGAAACAACTGGATACACTGACCTTGTTAACAATGTCTATGCACTTTTGGTTGGGGGTAAAAAGTATGTAAAATGCATGTCAATTTGATAATTAATGAAGAGCTGAAATTTATTAAATTAATGTTAACGATAAAGTGTTAAACTAAAAAGTTATTATCTTGTTTTTCGATCATAACTGGTGCTAACATATTGTTTATTAATATAGATTCAATGATCATACAGCGGAATATCCTAGCGTCAATTGAGATATATAAATAATAAGAATTATCATATGATTTGTTTAAGAGATAAAAATGTCAAACAGTTTTAAATTGCGAATGAAAAAAATAACGAAGGGCAAAATACAGTGCTGCCAAATTCATACTAGAAGATAACCTTATGACACATGTGAATCGTCACAGGCTTAAACTTATGCAATAACCATTAGATATTACGTTCACTTTCTCATTATTATCAGAAAGTGAATTCAAGGCAGCGTTTTAATTGCCTCTACTATTTTATTGGGAACTACTACGAGTACTTACAGAAGTTTGTGTAAATACTTTTTATAAGGGTTGTTTGATTTGGTTGTGGTTGTATTACTTTTTTAGGTAATAAAATATTGCAAGGTTCAACTAAAATGAGTAAGATATATCTTAATTAATATATTTCAAACAATAAATAAATACACTCGTAAAAGGTTCTTGCTAAAATTTGTTACCTAACTAGGCAATGAAGAAGGACACAGATTTTTTAATTCTACGACACAGAATTTTTAGATGCTAATTTAACTATTGTACGAGTAATAAATACTCTTCTGATTTTTTTCTCTGTGAAACTAGCAAGTAGTTAAGTACTTGCTAGTATCACATAGGAGTTAGCAGATATAACAATCAACTGTACTATTTAAATAAATATAATTAAACAGATCATATGAAGTGTATTAATACTGCTACGAAATGCAACTATACTATCTAAACTGTTTAACCTTTTGAATGCCAATTAACAACAATAGATTTTCTATTGTGTCTGGATTTCTGGCGTTCAAAGGGTTAATGAAAGCAACTGTATCCATTCAAGTTTTATTGCTAATTAATATTTTAAGGCTCTTAAAATCTCTTTGAGACATGGTTATTTAAAGTGCATTGGCACCAATTTCTCAGTTATTTAGAAAACTACTCAAAATATTACTTTTATGATCGTAATTTTAATATACAAACAATGGTGTTTTCACAAATACTCTATACATTGATTTAAGGCATTAAAATCTAATCACCTTTTAAAATATAAGAAGCGTATTCCATCAACTGTAACTACACAATATTTAAATATGTTTTCTACGATAGTTTGATCCAAACACACTGTAAAATACACACATAATTCACTCTTCACTTAATAAAAATCACCTGAGACTCAATAAGCGTAGAAATTGTACGACGGTTACGTACTTACCTTATATATTACTTGAAATATATATTGCGAGTTTAGAAAAGTCCTGTTAAATACTTTGTGCTGGTTGGCCCTTGTTATTATTTAATTTCAATCGTTATAGCTTTTTTCTGCAGTTTAATTAAAAGTATTAATTTTGTGTCTTATAAACTTATAATAGGTAACTAAATTGTATTTAATGATTTTATTGAGAATATGACGATGTTAGAATCCTTAATTTATTTAACACTGATTTCATCTGATAATAATGATCTAAATCCCGTTATGGCGTAATTCATACCTTTATTCGGAAAATTGAGACGTTATAGTTTTTAATATGTAGGACTGGGTCATCTCTATATCAAAAGCAAATATGAAAGTAAACTTTGAAGAACCGAATTAAAGTCGTGTACCAAAATGTAAATAATGTTGGTTGGTTTATAAAATGAAAGTGACAGGATTATATTCAACTATTAAGAAGTGTTGAAGAAATTGAGAATGAAGAAATTATGGTTGTAGCAACGGGTGGCCGGCATCGGAAGAGTCGGCGAGAGCGGCTGCAGCGCCGTTAGTCAGGAAAGCGTCTCCTGCTTGGTCATCTTCCTGCAACACACGAAATATTTCCCATCGCACATAATATCAAACTATTTTCATCTTCATGGACACCAATTAAATTATTATCGTTAAAATTGTATGGGCATGTTACTTGCAGATGCTCAAACCAGTTTGAAGATATAATGAACTGAATATCGATTTCAACGTAATATATTATATAGGTTCATAGAATCTTATGTGACGTGATCCTAACCTGGAGCCAAAATCAGGCTGTTTTAAATAACAAAAGCATGATAAAGCTTTAGATATAAGCTAATGGGGTTAAGCATCATAGTTTAAAAAAAGAATTACATAACATTAAGATTCAACATTTATTGCAATTGTGTTTATTAATAAAGGTACGCAGGATGATAATGATAATAGATACATATCCATATATTTAAAGAAGAAGAAGAATGTTTCTTGTGCCTGGTGAGTACCAGTGGATCCATATTTCGTCGACGGTAACAAACCGACGTACGCAGGCGCCCCTTCGAATTGCGCTTTAATAGCGTCAAATACCGTTTTGAAAACGTTGCACGATTGCGGTTTTTGTCCGCAGTGAGCAAACGCAGTAGCCATCGCGCTGACAGGCTTCCTCATGCTCAATATTTCATGTCAGGTATGTATGACCAACGTCATTTTTTGAGATGCCTACAATCTCAAACCTAGGTCTACATGTATGAAATTTTGGACTTTAGGCACATTTTATTCCTTGGATGCCGGTTTCGGGGCACCTGGTCGAGCCCATCAAAATCCAAATTAGGACCAACTTGAAACTCGTTAAATCCATTTTTGACGGTCCCCACCCAAGGAGAAGAGTCACCACAAACAGCATCCATGCGCTGTTTTATTTCTTTGCGCGATTTTGCTACCAAAACCATGAACGGAATCGGCGATTGATTTAGTCCTTTAGCTATTTTTCTTAAAATCCAAAGTCTCCCACTTTTACCCGTGATTAAAAAAACTAAAAGTCAAGAGTCGGCTGGAATTTTGAACAGTAATGTCTACAAAGATGTATAGAAGACATAGAGGAATTTTTACATCGAACGATATCAAATTTTTCTTGCGGTATTGGCAACATTAGACTATAAGACTAAGTACTTACCACCGGTTTATAAGTTTTATTAATGTTTAAAGAAAATAGTACTTATCAACTTTAGTAAATTCTAATTACCAATTTAATAAAATAATAATAAATTACGTAAATTCGTATTAACATTTGAATTGTGTCAATCTATGTATCATCAAGTAGCAATAAACTCATTCAAACTAAAAAAAACAAAAGATGCACCCATAACAATAAAATCTTATTATTATCACTTATTTTCTGTAAGTCATGATCATTACTAACTCGTAATGTAAAGTACGTACCAAAATATGTAATTTGCAGTTGTACGCTACGGATAAACACATACAAGTATTTCATAAGTTAACATCAAAATCTTATAAATGGTCGTAATGTTCAAGTACGCCGCGTCGGCGGTGTTCCAAGAAGCACGAAATCAAGCAATGGAAACAAGCCGTTTTATACCAATTTTAGTACTAAGTGACAAATTCATCATCAACATTTCCGTAATTAAACAATTTACGATAGAGCCACTCGTAGTAAAGTTTGTTAGATAAACTTATTATTACCACAGATTATTACCTAACAAGTTAGTGCTAAAATATGGAAATACTTCATCATCATCATAAGCTCATTAAACGTCCCCACCGAGGGGCACGAGCCTACCCGTATGGGGTGATACTTATTAAACAATAACTAATACTTATTAAACAGTAACTAATCGGTTATAGAGCGTCGGTGGCTCAATGGTGTGGACTGTCGCCTTCCTACCGAGAGGGCTGAGGTTCAAATCCCGTCACGTACCAATGTGTTTTCGAATTTTCGAAAATATATGTACGTTATCCGACGCTCTTACGGTGAAGGAAAACATCGTGAGGAAACCTTCATGCACACCTGCGAATAGATTCGAAGGATGTGTGAAGTCGTCCAATCCGCACTGGGCCCGCGTGGACGACTAAGGCCTAATCACCCTATACGGATAGGCTCGTGCCCCTCAGTGGGGACGTTTAATGAGCTGATGATGATGAATCGGTTATAGTCAATTGTTTTCTTGTACAGCAATTAATATTTATTTATTTATTTATTTAATACATTATCTTATAAACTAACAGACATGGTCCAAAGCGCTTATAAGAGTAGTTATGGCAATCATACAAATCAATGAAATTAAAAATAATTAAGATGTCAACATTAATATTGTTAATAAAGTCGAATAATGTCAAATTTCGTAAATTAAATGTCGTTCGTTGAAAATAAAATAAAAATAAAAAATAAAAGATTAATTACATAAATACAAATACAATGAAATAGAAAAAGATTAATTCACAAGATACAATGTCAAATAGCTTTTAGGTTACTTTATAATCATTACATTCTATAGCAGACGCATAGCTGACTGCTTTCTGTAGTAAAGTTCTGAGATGGTCGGCGAATAGATCAATACCACAGTCATGAGCGAGCATATCCCCTACGAAAAGTAAGGCACGATTAGTGGGTGCATGGGCGGCATACGTGGTTCGGACGGTAGGCCGTTGCAGGAGGCGCGGTAGTCGACGCGGTGCCACAGTCCCCTCCTCGTCCCAGCCCAGACGTTGGGGTGCCAGCAATTTCACTTTGCCAAGTATGCTAGGACTATCAACTTTATTACGCACAATAGCAATGTAGTACGAAAAGAGCTGCAGCACTCTTCTAAGTTTAAGAGTATCTAAGTTTACCATGCCTATGACAAAGGCGGACGGGTATAAAAATGGGTAATATCCATATTTAATTTTATATAACCAGCGCGCGTATTTCCTTTGAACCCTTTCCACCATCAAAGAATACTTGGTTTCATGAGGATCCCAGACGATTGTACCAAACTCAAGTTTACTACGAACGTAGGCATTATACAGCACTGTAGCAACTTTTGTATCATCAAACTGCGATGAGATTCTCATTATAAAACCCAGTGTCTTATTAGAAGCTTTACACACTGTTACCACATGTTTGTGAAAGTCCAACTTTGAGTCGATAATTATACCTAAGTCGCGAATTTCATTTACCTTTTCTATAGGTGTGTCATGGAGCTTATATTTAGTATCCACGGGGTTTCGCTTCCGTGTATATGTAATAGTTTTACACTTCGCACTGTTAAAAGGCAGACGATTTAACCTACTCCACTCGTCAACTGCACAGATATCAGCTTGAAGAGCTTCTGAGTCGTGCATGGCACCAATACCTAAGCTCAATTTAAGGTCGTCTGCAAAGAGAAGACACTTTGAGACTTAACAGAATCAGGCAAATCGTTGATAAAGATGAGGAAAAGAATTGGCCCTAGGGTACTACCTTGGCTTACACCGGACCTTGTGTAGTATATGTCCGACTCAAACCCATCCACCCTTACGAACTGACACCGGTTTTGTAGGTAGCTGGAGAAAAACTCGAGCAATTTTGGTGCAAACCCCATACACACTAACTTTTGCAGTAAAATATCATTGTCCACGAGATCAAACGCTTTCTTAAAATCGAAGTATGCTGCATCCACCTGTCTGCCAGCATCCATTTCGGCATAAACATAGTCTACGTGAGAAATGAGATTAGAACTAGTCGAACGAGCCTTACGGAAACCGTGCTGAGAGTCATGTAGAGAGTGCTCAATCTGACCATCAATAAGGGAGCTTAATATTATCTCAAAAGTCTTCGGGAAGACCGATAGCACTGCAATCGGTCTAAAGTTTAAAATGTCATTGCCTATCTTAGTATCCTTAGGAATTGGAGTCACTCTTGACAACTTCCAAGCCTTTGGATACACAGAGCTACTTATAGCCAAATTGAAAAGAAACAACAGCGGTTCCGCGAGTGCTGAACTACAATCCTTAGCGAAAAACACAGGAATGCCATCCGGTCCAGTTGAAGATCTCGGCTTAAGTCGTTTTACCGCTAAATTTAAATCCTTTTCATCAATCTGAGCAACTGAGACCCAAGCCGCATCACCAGATGCCTCCACCGCACAAGCAGCCTCTGTTGGACTTAAACGAGGCAGATCAGCAAGGAATACCGAACTAAAATGTTCGGCAAAAGCATCAGCCGCGGCTTGACCCACTACGTCCTCTCCACGATGCAGGTAGGTACCAACAGGCTTTCGATCCTTTCTTTTATCCTTAACATAGGTCCAGAAATTAACAGGATCTTCTAAGATATTTTTTTTAGTCAAATTAAAATGCAGCTTATAAGCATTGTCAATTAGATTTTTAACATGACATCTATAGTATTTAAATATTTCTTTATTAAATTCCTTACCTTCTAGTTTATATCGTTTTAAATGAAAATATTTTAATTTAATATTATGTATTATTTCACTTGTATACCAACTTGGATATATATATTTATTATGATTATGAATGGAGCGTTTTAGTGGCACATATAATATGCAATCGTTAAGACAGTAGAGTGCAAGCATAAACAAATAATCTTCTCCTGAGGGGCGTAGTTCCGCAGACTGACGACAGCGGACGCGATCCGCGCGGCCTCACCGTGCAGGGCGACACAAGTCGGCCTGTCCGGGTAGACTGTACGGAACGCGCCCAGACATGATGCTTTACTCATTCTCTCTTTGCCCCTCTTCAATTCATAAGGCAGTAACTGGTTCTTGAGCTATAGAGGTTCTTAAAATATATGTGTGTAATTAAGCTTTCATATTTATCATGCAATAAAATCATACTTTCATTTACATTGAAGGGGTTAATATAACGTAACCAAGGCACCAATGTCAACAGCTAAGAACACCGTATGAGGTACGCAGGTATCGTACGCGGCGGTGAGGGACATGACATCGAGATAGGAACGGGTAATATCACTTTCTCATTCAACCTAATCTTTTATAAAATACTGCTATCCCAAACCCGTAAGCCAAGCATGGCGATCTTACAAAAATGCTTCATTATCATGAATTAGCCTTTATGGGTTTTATATTGACGACCCATTTGGTGTTGCGGTTGAGAGTCGGCCGCAAAAGGGTTCCGGGTTCGATCCCCGGGCAGTACAAACATTTGTGTGCATGAACATGTCTGTTTGTAATGTTTTGGGTGTTTTCTATGTATAATATGTATGTATTTATTATATAAAATAATATATATATATATATATATATATATATTATATATATATATATATATTATATATATATATATATATATATATATATATATATACACGAAAAGACATAAACAAATTATATATTCGGGGTTCATTATTATTTTTTTATGTTACCAAGTGTAAGTGTTTTATGTTACTAATTAATTATCTCATATGTTGTTATTCTAATGTTTATCAATGTTGTGTACGCCTATAAAGGGTATATGTACCAGACCATAACCTTTAACTAAATGTTGTCCAATGTTGTGTATATATACTGTTGGTGTACCTTTTTAAATAAATAAATAAATTAATTATTGTTACCAGCTACAGTGTCCTCATCCCGAAACATAGAAGTGCCAGACACTTATATTTTACGGCACGATATCTGGCACTGCGGTTGTACCTACCTAGATGACTTATTACCGAGTCTACCGCCTAGTGGTTTATGACAGTATGAGTCTCATTATTATGCACAGGGAACTTCATGACAAGTGTGCGTAACCCTTCAATTGAACATAGTTATTCATTGGCGTTAGCTGTCAAAAAGAAAATGAATGGTTGGACAGAGTAATAGGCAGGGTGATTTGAAGTCGAAAAGAAAAGGAAGGACAGGTTCTGTTATATATTTACTTAGGTTAATAGAAAATAAGTAAAAAATGGTATCAGTAAAAGTAAGCTATGGCAATATTAATCTTAAAAATGCATGGCTTTACTAGATATTTTTACTTTTAAAATAACTATTTAGAGATTTGATGGTGCAATGTTACTCAACAAACATTTCAATAAGTAGGTAACTAGTAGTATCAGTAATGATATCTCTCCAACTCTTGCTAGCGCGGCAATTGCTAAACCCTTCATTATCAAGTAGACCAATCCACCAAGAGACTGTCACAGGCTTTTAAAGTTAGCATTGATTTATCTAAATAGCACTAATTTTATAATGGCAGAATAAATATATATCAAATAATATTAGTAATAAAGAATTAATACAATTAATTACAATATTCATACGAAAATCATTCACATGCCTTTTTATCCGACTGTCGAAAAAGGGTTATGTTTATCAAGCGTATGTATGTATATATATTTCTATATTCCCTGCTGTAGCCTATACGGATTTTAACATATGTCATGTCATTAGATAACAAGAACGGGTACATTAAAAGTAAAAAAATTGCGGATTTAAAACGCCATTTTGTAAGTTTTAAAAAAAAACTTTTTTCAATTCCGTCGAGTGGGGTATGAATGATGAATAAGGTCATTCAAAAATAATATGAGCTTCGTTTACGAAATATTAGGCTTAAAAGTTCTAAAAACGCCTGAAATAAAAAATATATAATTAGAAAATAAACAAAAACGCGAATGCTAAATATATCCAACTATAAATGGAAAAACAAGCTTTACCATATAGTGCAAACATTATAAACTTATCAATATTATGATGTTTGAAACTTAGTATTACTTATATAAAAAAAATATGTAAAAAAACATTTTATTTATTAATTTTATAAATTAATATTATAATTTGATAGGTAGGTAATCCATTCGTAATTTGTTTTATATCCGATTAGTTCAAAATCCCATATTTTCTTAGCCAAAAGTTTAGGTAAATATGCATCCGATTATCTGATCTCTGCTTATCATTGTATTATTAGTAAGTGTACCACTGAGTAATTTAAAATAATATTAAGTTTTTAATTTTTAATGTGGGATTAATAAGTTTAATGAGCCTTTTTAACTAATAAGGATATTAAACAGTCATTAAAAACATGGCTCTAATGTACATACTTTAAAGAAATATTATATTAATATTAGGTGACGTAAGAATAGAGCTGGCCAAATAAAAATTATGAAATGTGTATGCAACTATCTACTCATTATACGTATGTAGTTTCAATAAATTGAAAAAAACACAGTTACAGTAATGTTACGGATAATTTAATATCGTTACAGACCTAAGGAACAATGGTAACTTTTGAATATAAATGAGCAGCAACCCAACTATTATAGGTACTCGTACCTGCATTGGTAATAGTGTAACTTTAAGTTGATCAATCTACGTATTTTTATAATAAAAAATAAGTGATCATGATGACTTATTTTTGCACACAGCATTTTACTTACCTGTAATTTATCAATGGGTGCATCCGAGTCATGTTTTCCTTGCAAATAGTAAGTCATAAGCTGGCCTTTCCCTTTGACTGCCACCAAGCCTCGTTGCTCGAAGTAATAGCCGAAACATTGCAAAATTTGAGAAGTTTCTTCTGTAACCTAATAATCAAATTTAAAATAAGTAACCTAAGTATCAAATGCACGGAATTACTGACTGCCGATTTCAGAAAAATATAAATATATTAGGTAATACACACATATTCATGGGCTGTCAATATTTATTACATAGCACATTCGTATTTGTGTATCTTATTCCGGTAATTTGAGAAGACCGCGAGAGGAGTGAAGCCTTTATTGTTTATTATTATGTTCGATGTGGTGTAAACAAAATAATCAATTTGTCAAAGCGGGCAAAAGTGAATTAGATATACCTACCTTACGCTACCTGCGGTTTCTATTATACAATAACCCAGGTTGGTATTATTAAAATGATAAGTACGTACGTATCTTCTATCATTAATCATCATTGACAGAGTTTCAAGTAATTTGATCACTTATTGAAGCACTGCTATACGTATCTTTTAAAACCAAACTGTATATTACTCGTATCTCGAAAAGCGAACGAAACTTTGGTTACCAAAGTACGATCATGGTTAAGATGCTGCTTGTATGATTTACTACTACGAGTATGTTTCTATTAATATATACCATAATTGGTATAACTACATTTCATTGGAACCGCTTTTAAACTCCTTGTCTATTTCAAGTTTAACGATATGAAAACCTAAGGGTTTGAACTAATTTCAAGAACTAGTATCAGACACCAGCGGTCACTATAACTGCAATTTATCAGAGAATCCATTAGTATACCTGTATACAACCCGCTTTTCCGGTACTCTCCATGCGCGAGGCGACGTTGACAGTGTTTCCCCAGATGTCGTAGTGAGGCTTGCGAGCGCCGATCACGCCAGCCGTGATGGGTCCGTGGTTGACTCCGAGCCGCAGCACGAAGTGGTTGAACGACTGCTCGTTGATTGCGGCAAGTACGCGCTGCAACTCCAGCGCGAACTCAACCAAGCATGCCAAGTGCGCCCACCGCACCGACACGCCGTCCGAGGGCTGGCGCAAACCATACTCGTCAAATATTTTATCATAAACTCATTCTCTTTAACCTATCGCAGTTCACTGCTAGACATAAGTATCACCTATTATGCGTGGCATTTAAAGGTATTTAATTAATCATACTTATGGTGGAAATGAAAAATTCAATAAAAATATTAAAAGTTAAATCGATCAAACTTCAATGTTTTAGTTTTACCTATCCACTTATAACTTAATATCAAATAAAAAAATTGTTGTACGAAAATTAAACATGGAAGACAGCTGTCCTTTTTCTCTATTTTATCTATCTATTACGACTGGCTTATTTACGCCATCAAGTTAGTTATTTAAATAAATATATTTTCTTTCTTTCTTTCTAGCTGGAATCACTGGAGTACCTTCTCTGAAAGTCTCGAGTATTTTTTTTATATGAACGGTTATTACTACATAAATTAAATGTGGAATTATTTTATGATAATAAAACAATACCTATATGTGAACATCGGTGGCTCAATGATGTGGACTGTTGCTCTCCTACCGGGAGGGCTGAGGTTCAAATCCCGCCACGTACCAATGTGTTTTCGAATTTTGTAAATTGTGTACTTTATCCGACGCTCTTACGATGAAAGAAAACATCGTGAGGAAACCTGCGCACGCCTGCGAAGAGATTCAAAGGTTGAGCGTGAAGTCGGCCAACCCGCACTGGGCCCGCGTGGACGACTAAGGCCTAAGCACCCTATAGTAAGCTCGTGCCCCTCGGTGGAGTCGTTCAATGAGCTGATGATGATGATATATAAAAACTCGCAAAGAAGGAAACTTAATATGTATGTTTAGGCAATCAACTTTCAAATTAAACGTTCAGTATAGCTGGTCGATTCGTAACCAAATTCTTATTTTTACTTAGTAGGCAATACTTACGTCAAAAGATAATGAAAAGGGCATTACATAATTTCCAACGCTCATTATATACTATTTATTTAAAGACTTCTCTGAATCACTCGCTTTCACTCAAATGTCCTTGACAACTTTGTTTATATCTTGGAAAACACATATGAATCATCGCAATTATTTATTCTTATTTACTTGTAAGAAATTGATCACATATTGCAAGATGTGCCGTTTAACTCGCACACTTAAATTTAAACCTGTTTAAAGAAAACCTTAGTAAACAGCGCTCATATTTGAGCTATTCTGGGTTATTTGTTTAAGGAAAACGTAAGTAAACAGCGCTCATATTTGAGCTATTCTGGGTTGTTTGCAAAATAAAAACATAATTTTCCTTATCATTTACGGCTTTTAGCTTTTTGATACGGTATACTTTTTATATTCAGATGTAACTGATATTAGATATTGCCTACATATGTTTATAGCTTAAGTCAGTAATGAGCATTGGAATGAATGCATATCTATCAATCAAAGAGCCTATAAAGTACCACTACAGCGCACGGGCCTTTCAATACACCAGGGGATGCAGACTGATCAGGAGCTCTTCTATCAGCCGCTTTCCTCATCGGGTCGCCCCATCAAACGTTGCGCATGCTTAAACGAGATTTGAACTTGCCTCAAACTTCATCATGATTCGGCTCCATCAACCATCTGTCCGTCTGGAGATAAGATCGTCCGGCCTCCACTTCAGTGCTTCAATGTCGGTTACCTTGGTTCTATGGATATCTTCATTACAAAAATTATCCGCCAAAGAGATGCCGAGCATCGCTTTCTCCATTGCACGCTTACCATAATACTCGTACATAAACACCGAGTTATAACCAAACGCACTCATTTTTTGACAGCTTATTTAAATTTGTTCGGACTTACATATGTAAGAAAGAAAAAAATTCGACTTTTTATGGTAAATATTTAATAAAGATGACCAAAAAAAGTATGTCTACTTGTTCATTACCTGCATCTGTCGAGTCGGGTTTAGGCCTGATGCAGCCATGTACGTAGAACTGATGGTTTTTATCTTTATGATATCCTTACTAAACTTCGCATCCTCCAACAACTGAAATTATAAAATAAATAATTTTTGATAGACGGACATCAATGTTTTTTCAGCGATAACATACGAGCGGATAATAATCGATAAAAATGTATGAATTAATTAAACAATACCTACTTATTTATTTACTTACTTATTTAAATAATATTAATTCAGTGGCTTTTACAGTAACTACTGAGCATTTTAAGTAAACGTATAACCATTTGTTGCGTGTTGAGCTGTTTCCTAATAATAAACACTAACAGTGAACTGAATTAACAGTTAAATAAAGTGAAAAAATACTTGCCAAATCGAAGTCTGATATAACCTCGTTGAGAAATCGCAAACATTCCAGACCTTGGTTATTGACTGTTTCTTCCGAGTAAAATTCTGAAAATGTTTACCATTCTTAATTACATTATTAAATTAAATCAATAGAATTATAGGTTAGCAATAGTAATTTAATAAGTAAACTTATGAATTAATGAACTCAACATTTGGGTTTAAAAGTGAAACTCGCTTTCTGTGGATTTGGGTACTATTAAAATTTAGCAGTTGCAACCCTAAGCTGCAGATTTGGGAAGTAAATCCAACTGATTTAGTTCCTTAATCTGCAGTTTAGGGTTTTGTTACATCTTATTTATAATAACTCGATGGCGTAAGCCAGTCGTAATAGATAGATTAAATCATTGATAAAATAGTGAAAGAGGATAAGACTGCTGTCTTCCATCTAAAAAAATTGAAACAGGAGGAAAATAATGGACGAACTTAGGAAACAGTCTGGAGGTGATACCAAAAAAGGGGACTCAGAAGTCAATTCAAAGTCAAAGTCAAAATTCATTTAATCAGATTAGGCTTACAAAAAGCACTTATGAACGTCAAAAAGAATACAAAAAATACATTTAAAATACCAAAGTAAAGCACAATAATGAATTTTGATACTTGGAAAAAAGCGCTTCGGCATTTTGGCCTGTTGAGTAAGAAGCACCCAAGAAAACTCAACAGTACAGCCTTTTATAAACAATGATTTTAATGTACAAATATTTTATAAACACTGAAGTAGCTGAGCAGTTTAAGACCATGGATTTTTATCACATAAATATTCGTCAATAGTATAGTAACCTTTTTTAGAAAGGTGTTTTTTTATTCTAGCTTTAAACATATGTAAAGGTAACTCTACAATATTTTGCGGTACCTCATTGAAAAAAAATTATTCATCTTCCTATAAAAGATTTACCTACTTACTTACCTGAGAAATTAGGCATAGAGGCAAATAGCACGCCAACTTCAGCGTAGCTCTGGCTGTAGAGGTCGCGGTGGTGGTGTCGCGCGCCCATAAAGTGGCGCGCCACGTGCGGCGGCAGCACGTTGTGCACCAGCGCCTGGTTACGTCGCCGGAGGTCCGATGCTTGTTCTGCCTGTGGTACCAACACATATACAATCATTACTTTTACCATTACGCTGAAATATAACACATATCGAACTATCACATTTTGTATTGCACTATAATCTGATATAGGTAGATACTCTACTTGAATAGTGTGCTAACAATAAAATGACCGCAAATTTAAAAAATGCAAAGTTATTCAATTTTGCAAGAAAAGGAAAACAGTATTAATTTCTTATGCAATTTAAGATGAGCCATAGTACGAGTAAATGTAGTACGTTATCTAGGGGTATGACTCGACTCTTAACTAACGTTTCTAGCACATTACGACTCAATCGTTCTTAGAGCCATAAGAACCATGGGTTTATTAACAGAGTAATTAACATCCCCGGGCAGTACAAATATTTATATATGCATGAACATGTCTGTTTGTATTGGTTTGGGACTTTTCTATGTAAATGTATGTGTTTACAAATAAAGTATAGGAATGTTTATCAGTTGTTAAGTTAACGTAATACAAGCGTCACGCAATGGATATTTATTTCTAAACTCCGATCATTTTCTGGAGGTTTCTTAACTAATAAATAATATAAAGAAATATTATCTACGATGCTAAAAATCATGCTGGTTGCATTGACTTTATTATAGTCGTCATAGATATAGTTGCCAATCATACTGTTTAAAACAATATTATACGTTTTCTCGCTATATTATACTTTTTACTGTTTAACAAATTTTAAACATATAAAATACTGTTTGAACATAATATCAAAACACTAATAAAATTTTCTTATATCCAGTTTCAGTTCCTACCACCCCAGCGTCTAATTTATTTTTAGTTTACTTATCATACAGGTAATGTGTTTAAAACGTTTAAAATATCTGCCGTTAATTCTTTTAAAATACTGTTGAATATTCTTCTCAAGCCCAAAATAACATTATTAATGTATATTTTTTATTAGTTAGCAATCCTACCCAAAGATGTTGAAAGTTTATCATATAAAAACATATTGTCGTCTGTGATAAAAGTATAGATAATCTATGAAATTGTAAAGGTTATATTACAGTAAAAGTGATGAGTTAACTCGATTAGCATGGTATTGATCGATGCGTGATCCCAGACTTTACCTGCACGCGCATGCGCTCGCCGCGAGAGTGGCGCGCCCGTTCCAGCGACTCGATCTGAAAGTAAACACCACTATAAATAGCACCATAAACTATGAGAAGATTACACCTCTATTCATAATACATAAATACGGATACAGGAGTGTACTCACGTATCTGTTCAAGATCAACAGCGCTATCGTTATAAAGAACAACATCACGATGTTCCGGGCAGTATGGATCTGGGCACTGTGGGCAAAAACATTACGATTATTATAGCATACGATATATATTTTATATTTGTCGTGAAAATTTTCCAAACCTAATAGTTTATTGTATTATCTAGGGGCCCGGCGGTGCCCCCGCCAAGACGGGGCAAGCGAAGCGCTATTTACCGTAATTCGTAGTGTTTCGTCGTATTTTTTAACTCTAATAGAGTCGGTAGTTCATATTCACAAAGTATGATGTCAATAATAAACTAATTAAATACGCAAAGTCTCAGTTGAATAGCTTTCAAACTTTAGATTTCATTTATATTTAAAATATACCGATTTCGTCACTGACACACTAATGATTATTTCGCCTGCACTCGCCTAAAAAGCGGGAGTTGGAAGTTTATAATATACTTTTACAAATTGTATGAATTAGGACATGACAGTTTACACGGAACTGAAGACAGTAACTAAAAAACCTATAAGTACTTAAGAAAATAAACACTGAAAATAGAGCGGCTCATTGGTATGGACTGTTGCCTTCGTATCTGGAGGGTGCAGGTCCCCATTGAGGGGCACGAGCCAACCCGTATAGGGTGTATAGGCCTTAGTCGTCCACGCGGGCCGACATCACGCACAACCTTTAAATCTTTTCGTAGTCATGCGCAGGTTTCCTCAAGATGTTTTCCTTCATCATTAGAGCGTCAGATGACGTGCATATAATTTCCCAAATTTGAAAAGACATTGGTATGTGGCGGGATTTGAACCTTCACCCTCCAGATCGGAAGGCATTTTCATTTAAATTCAATACTCGTGATGAATAACGTATTTCTTTGGATATGGATTAATATCTTGGGCTTATAAAACCGTTTAGAAAGTATAAAGCTTTACTTTTTTTCGAAGCTTGTAATTTTTGGGATGCTACTCGTAAGTTTTTTTTCCTCAAATGCTCTATCCATAAGATAAATACCTATGTTTCAATATGTACATAGGTAGGTAAACTAAAGTTACCGACATAGCCCGCCGGATCAGCAAGTTGAAGTGTCAGTGGGCTGGTCAGGTATGTCGCTGAACCGATGGCCATTGGAGCAGACGAGTTCTGGAGTGGAGACCGCGTCTTGGCAAGGGTAACGTGGGACGCCCTCCGGCCCGATAGACCGACGACTTGCGAAAGGTCGCTTGTAGAGGCTGGATGAGAAAAGCGGAGGACCGGGATATCTGGCCCAAAATGGGGGAGACCTATGTCAAGCAGTGGACTGCAATAGGTTGAATAGGATATAGTAGATAATATATATATATATATATAATATATATAATAGTATATATATATATATATTATATATATATATATATATTATAATAATATATATATATATATATATATATATATATAAATATATATATATACCATGATTACGTCAAGTGATTTTAAGATGTTAAGTCACCGTGTCCAGTATTTCTTGCCTGTCTCCGTCCTCGCCAGAACATAACTATAGTCCAGAACATGTGCTACAATGGCGGAGGATCATAGGTGAGAATGTTGTAGGTGCCCGCGCAGACGACCTTTACGTTCAGGTGTAAATGTAATCGACGTAATAATATGTAGACATGACCTATGTTCGAATGTTTCGGCCTAAATAGGTGTGAGCCATTAATACATGTGCATATTTTGAACTGTTACACAAGTTGATTATGTCAATTTGGAAATATCTCTTTTACGTAACTTAAGGAGTTAATGTTATATTGCCAATATACAAGTCGTCCATAAAATGTTGACAAAAGATTACCTAGTATCAGGGTGCTGAATGTTATTAAACACATTCATTGACGACTAGACCGTCGTATACCACCATTGAATTAAGTGCACCGCTGCATTTTCGTAAATAATTATTCTTTCTTTATAAGGAAGTTTTACAAGATACACTGAGTAATATTAATTGTACCTACAATCTTATTTATTTATTTATTGGTACAGACTTGCCAGCGACATATAATTATACATTTCTATGGATTTATTTATGTGAAACGTGTAAAAAACATGTCTTTACAGGCAAATACAACATTGAATAATCAAAACAAATTGTCGATTACAAAAATTGGGGGCTACCTAATTATATTTTAACCACAAGTATATTAATTAGCTGAAAAAAAAACCGAAGTAAGAAAAAAAAATTGCATATAACAAAAATATTCTATGCAGGAGCAGAATCTAATCTTGCCACACACTTTCTTTTAAACAAGCGGTCACAATCGTGAAAGATGTCAATGTCGCAATCCATTAAATTATTATAGGTCAGCATGCATCGGTACAGTGGTACAGTGGATCTTATACATTACTCGTATTCGCAACTTAGATAAACAGTGATTGAAGGGATAAATACGACACGTGAATGACTTTTAGTGAGCTCCGTATTACATTGAAGTCGAAATGTCTCATTACTATGGATATGTTGCAATCTAAATTGAAAAGTAAAATTATTGGACACTGTTACATATTATAATCTCTATTCTTTATCCTATTCAACCTTTCGCAGTCCACTGATGGACATATATCTCCCTCATTTTGCGCCAGATATCCCGGTCCTCCGTTTTTCTCACCAAGCCTCCTTTCGCAAGTCGTCGATCCATCGGGCCGGAGGGCGTCTTACGCTACGCTTGCCGAGACGCGGCCTCCACTCCGGAACTCGTCTGCTCCAAAGGCCATCGGTTCTGCGACATATGTGAACAGCCCACTGCCACTTTAAGTTGCTGATCCGGCGGGCTATGTCAGTTAATTTAGTTCTATTACGGATTAAATTATTTCTGATCTTATCCCTAAGACAGACCCCGAGCATAGCTCGCTCCATTGCGCGTTGAGTGACTTTGAACATGTGAACTAATCTCGCAGTCAGTGTCCATGTATCAGCTGCGTATTTTAGTACTGATAGGACGCATTGCTCAAAGTCTCTTGTCTTTCAGCATTGCGGAATCGTCGACGTGAAGACCTGATGTAACTTGCGGAATCGTTGACGTGAAGAATAATGTAGCTTGCCGAATGCCACCCAACCCAACTGAGTCTTCAAACTTAAAGTGGCAGTGGGCTGTTCACATATGCCGCAGAACCGATGGCCTTTGGAGCAGACGGGTTCCGGAGTGGAGGCCGCGTCCCGGCAAGCGTAGCGTAAGAAGCCCTCCGGCCCGATGGACCAACGACTTGCGAAAGGAGGCTTGGTGAAAAAAACGGAGGACCGGGATATCTGGCGCAAAATGAGGGAGATATATGTCCAGCAGTGGACTGCGAAAGGTTGAATAGGATAAAGAATAAAGATTATAATATGTAACAGTGTCCAATAATTTTACTTTTCAATTTAGATTGCAACATGTCCATAGTAATGAGACATTTCGACTTCAATGTAATACGGAGCTCACTAAAAGTCATTCACGTGTCGTATTTATCCCTTCAATCACTGTTTATCTAAGTTGCGAATACGAGTTATGTATAAGATTGTAGGTACAATTAATAATACTCAGTGTATCTTGTAAAACTTCCTTATAAAGAAAGAATAATTATTTACGAAAATGCAGCGGTGCACTTAATTCAATGGTGGTATACGACGGTCTAGTCGTCAATGAACGTGTTAAATAACATTCAGCACCCTGACTTGTATATTGGCAATATAACATTAACTCCTTAAGTTACGTAAAAGAGATATTTCCAAATTGACATTATAATAAACTTGTGTAACAGTTCAAAATATGCACATGTATTAATGGCTCACACCTATTTAGGCCGAAACATTCGAACATAGGTCATGTCTACATATTATTACGTCGATTACATTTACACCTGAACGTAAAGGTCGTCTGCGCGGGCACCTACAATTCTCACCTATGATCCTCCGCCATTGTAGCCATGATTCTGGACCTATAGTTATGTTCCTGGCGGAGGACGGAGACAGGCAAAGAAATACTGGACACGGTGACTTAACATCTTTAAATCACTTGACGTAATCATGGGTATATATATATATATATACATACCTACCTATCCTATTCAACCTATTGCAGTCCACTGCTTGACATAGGTCTCCCCCATTTTGCGCCAGATATCCTGGTCCTCCGCTTTTCTCATCCAGCCTCGACCAGCGACCTTTCGCAAGTCGTCGGTCTATCGGGCCGGCGGGCGTCCCACGTTACGCTTGCCAAGACGCGGTCTCCACTCCAGTACTCGTCTGCTCCAATGGCCATCGGTTCAGTGACATACTTGACCAGCCCACTGACACTTCAACTTGCTGATCCGGCGGGCTATGTCGGTAACTTTAGTTTACCTACCTATGTACATATTGAAACATAGGTATTTATCTTATGGATAGAGCATTTGAGGCAAAAATAACTTACGAGTAGCATCCCAAAAATTACAAGCTTCGAAAAAAAGTAAAGCTACATACTTACTAAACGGTTTTATAAGCCCAAGATATTAATCCATATCCAAAGAAATACGTTATTCATCACGAGTATTGAATATAAATGAAAATGCCTTCCGATCTGGAGGGTGAAGGTTCAAATCCCGCCACATACCAATGTCTTTTCAAATTTGGGAAATTATATGCACGTCATCTGACGCACTAATGATGAAGGAAAACATCTTGAGGAAACCTGCGCATGACTACGAAAAGATTTGAAGGTTGTGCGTGATGTCGGCCCGCGTGGACGACTAAGGCCTATACACCCTATACGGGTAGGCTCGTGCCCCTACTGATAGGACACATTGCTTAAAAACTCTTGTCTTTGAGCATTGCGGAATCGTCGACGTGAAGACCTGATGTACGTGACGTGAAGAATGATGTAACTTGCCGAATGCCACCCAGCCCAACTGAGTCTTCAATTGGGCTGGGTGGCATTCGGCAAGTTCCTACTAGCCTCCCTCTCGAAATTGTGCCTACACCATATTGGCCCTAGTAAACGTATTTTTGCACAAGCTGCGAGAACTATGCCAGCGACGTTTACTGGTCATTGAACATGAATTTCGTCTTGCCCGAATTCATGCCACGCCCAACCTGTCTGGAAGACTCATTTAGGCTGTTCAGCATCTCAGTAAGCTCTTCCGATGACTCTGCTACGATGGCGATATCGTCAGCAAAACGCAGATGAGAAATATACTCTCCATTGATGTTGACGCCTCGTTCAGACCAGTCTAGAGTCTTGAACACATCGTCCTATGCGTTTGTGAACAGTTTGGGGGATGTGACATCCCCCTGCCTCACACCACGACGCAATTGGATGGGTCTTGTCCGCTAGTCTTGGATCTGGTCGGTCATTGTCGCTGCGTAGACACTTCATCACCTCGATATATCGCCAGTCAATATTCTTTATGACATGACACAAGCAAATGCCTTGTGGTCTATTTAGTAATCATATTATGATAAACTGTCTGTTAGATTGCTAGCTTATAATATTACCTTTATTATGAAGCATTGCACGTATATAACAGTTTCATAAACTTAGATCGCAGATGTCACTTGCGAATTCGAATAAAAAAGAAAACCAATATACTTATTTTATTTTTTTTTTTTGTTTTTCCTTTTTATTATTGCAATCTGTCTCTTTGCGGACAATCGGCAATATTTTTAATATTATTCACATTTATTTGTGGTCCTAGTCCAGTGACTAGGCCACTACATTATTATTACATTTTACTTAATATGTACTTTTAATTTCTATTGATGCTGGTTTTTTAATGTTTCATTACTATTATATATTCTCATCACTTCAGTAAGTCGAAAGGTGTTTTTCTTTTCAGCCTTGAAAAAGCATGTCCATCCTTGATTAAGTTCACAGCGAGCTCGTTGCTGTGGTTTATCAAGCGGTCCCTATATTTTGGCATCATATTTTTTATTTCCTGCTTTATTGTTGAGATTCCCAAATCCTTATGTAGTCTTTCGTTAGTTATATACCAAGGGGCATCAGTTATAATCCTAAGTAATTTGGATTGGAATCTCTGTAAAATTTCTAGATTAGAATTTGCAGCTGTACCCCAAAGCTGTATTCCATACGTCCAGATTGGTTTAAGTATACACTTATATATTAGCAGTTTATTGACTAAGGAGAGTTTAGAGTTCCTATTAAGAAGCCAGTAGTATTTTCTGAGTTGAAGGCTTAGGGCTTTGCGCTTAGTAAAAATATGTTTTTTCCATGTAAGTCGTCTATCCAAGTATAATCCCAGGTATTTAGCTTCATCAGCCTGTGGTATGCAAATATTATTTAGGGTTACAGGTGGACAAGTCTCCTTCCGTAAGGTGTAAGTAACATGAACCGATTTAGTTTCATTAACCTTTATACGCCCATCTTTAAGCCAGGAGCATATATTATCAAGGCTTATTTGCAACAGACTAGAAGCCTTTGATGCGTCTCTGTGGGAAGCTAGTATAGCTGTATCGTCAGCAAAAGTACCACTTTCACTCCTTCAGCCACTGGAAGATCATATGTAAATAAGATGTACAGTGTGGGACCAGAACACTGCCCTGGGGCACACCCGCCAAAATATTATGAAGACCTGAAGTGTCCTCACCATGCTTTATAAAATAGTACCGCTCATGTAAATATGATTTTAGAAACAGATAATAGTTAATCGGAAGCAATTTCTTAATCTTAAATAGAGTCCTTCATGCCAAACTCGGTCGAAAGCCTGTGATACATCCAGAAATGCCGCTGAGCAGTACTCCTTGTTCTCAAAGCAATCGTGAATACCTTTGACAAGTCTATGAATTTGTTCTATGGTACCATAACCACGCCTGAAACCAAACTGATGGTTAGGTATAATGTTTCGTTCTGTAAGTATTGGATTCAATCTGCTCAGAAACAAGATCTCTAGAACCTTAGAGGTATCGGTAGACTTATTGGCCGGTATGATTTAGGATCCTCGCACATTTTCCTGGCTTCAGTACCATAATTATTTGGGCTACTTTCCACTGTGGTGGAACAAAATTTTTCCACAGGATTGCATTATAAATTTGCGTCAGCATTACAATACCTTCTTCAGGTAATTCCTTTAAAACTTGGGCTGTTATCAGGTCATAGCCTGGTGCCTTTTTTGTTTGAGTCTTTTATGGCATCGCGCACTTCAGCCTTTGTAAATTTTTTGATAGGTAGTTCAAGTTGGTTTGTCGAGTTAAACAGTTCTATTATGTCGTGTTCCGAGTTTCTAGACTCGTTGTCGTTTGGCTTAAAAACGTCCTCCAGGTGTTTGGCAAATGCTTCCGCCTTTCTTATCACTATACGCCCAAGTATTGTTGGGATTGCGAATTGGGGGTTGAAATTGTTTGAGACCTTTTAACTTTTTTGTTGCTTTCCAGAGCGAATAGTCTGTGGTTTGTGTGCCATCTAAATTTAAAAGGTACTTTTCTAATCCTGAACTATTTATTCTTGAAGTATTCTCTTCAAATTTGCCGTAATGTAATTTAATTTCTTTTTATCTTGAGGATGTCTTGTTCGCTGCCATGTTTTTCGAGCTAAGCGTTTTTCAGCGATCTTATCTCGTATAGTTTGAGGGTATGAGGCTTCTTTGAAATTTTGTTCTAGTGGTGTTGATTCCCATGCCGATGTCTGAATACAATGGTTAAAATGCTCCACCGCTAGCGTGATATGCTCATTTGTTTGCAAAGGCAGTTCTGTATTTAATTTAGTGGTGACCAGGTTTCGAAATAAGCTCCAGTTAGTCTTATGATTGTGAAGTCTACAAGGTGGATTCGTTGTTTTTGCTTCTCTACCTAGAGTTATTATAACTGGCGAATGGTCTGATGATAGTTCCAAGCAAGATTTAGCAATATACTTATAAGTCGTTACTCACAGTACATTGAGGATGTTCTCGTCGAAGTCAGTGGTGGCGTTGTAAGGTTCGCGGAAGGGGTCGCGGTCGAGGGACGGCCGTGGTCGCAGTAGCGCGGGGTGTAGCGCGGCTGGCACCGCGTACGCGGCCGCGAGCAGCGCCAGCAGCGCCGAGCGCGCGCCGCCGCCTAGCGGGCCAACCCACAGCGCGCCGCACAACGCACCGGCGCCCACCTCAAAAGGAAAAGGGCTACTCATTTATTATGTAAGAGTACTGGAGGGAGGGGTTCAATAAAATCTCTACATGTAGTTTTATAGGGGGGGGGGGGTCGGGGAGGTTTAACTCATATATTACTTAATATGAACTTTATAAGGAATCTAATACCATTTTTATTTCGCATTTTTATTATTTGTATGTATATATTTAAGATTATCATAAACCATCTTGTGATATTGCGCAGAGTGAGTGGGCACTGCTCTCTGTAACACAGGTTTAACCTATCCAAGGAGTCAGGAGTTACACTAATTTCTAAACTATATTTTATGTCATTATTATTTAACATTATCATGTGTTAATATACAAAGTAATTTGGATTCCGTTGGAAGATTCAGCAGCTTGGCTTTACATTAAATCTGATATATTTTTCACAGGGAACGCCCATGTGACCGTTTTGGCAATATATTACATGAAATGTTTTTGAGGGATATTTTATATTTTTATATCATTTCTTTGGGCTAACGCTAACTTTAACCCGCTACTTCGTTAATATAGGTTACTAAAAACTGCGATATCTCCAAAGATATTCATAAATCGTAAATGGCAAATTTTATTTCAATTAACTCGTGATGAATAACGTATTTGTTAAGATAAGAAGGCTTTACTTTCTTCCGAAGCTTATAATTTTTGGAACGCTAAGGTATTTTTTCCTCAAATCCATAAGATAAAAATGTTTCAATAGGATTCATCGGTATGTAGCCGGTTAGCCGGTGCTAAGTATCAAAATACTTCAGATATTTTTATTACATAATTTACAAAGTAATTCGAATTCCAGTTGGAAAAAATACTATTGTTTTTTAACCAAAAAATAACTTATCATCATGTAAATCGTGAAAGGAGCACAGAATTAATGAATGGCTGCAGAAAATAAAATACAACTTTTCCTCGAGCTTTGTTCCGAGCTGAAGTGTAAAACACGTAATAAAATTTACTAAATACATACTGTGATCATTTTTACATCACAAGTGAACTATATTCCCATGGTTCTTCATTTGAGATCATCGGTGTAGGTATTTATAGGCGACAGTTAATTTTACCATCAGATAAAATAACGCCTTGATTGCTACTTTTTTACCGTGGTCAGCACACAGTTCTGATCTTAATCCAACTGAAAACATTTGTTTTAACTTAAAAGACGTGTCCGGCACAACAACCTCAGAAGAGCTCAAGATGGCTTCAATAGAGGAGTGGCACATATCTCTCAGTCTGACATATAAAATTTCAAGGATGGATTTCCAAATCGTCTACAAGAGGTCATTAGGGCGCGAAGTGGTAACATATATTATTAAAAGTTAAATTTAAAAAGTACAGAGGATTTTTATCGTTTTGAAGTTTTGTGACAAATTATGCAACTTTTGAAATG